>JAAALK010001699.1:0-20507 GCA_019279435.1 Zizania palustris | reverse complement strand
AAGCAGTAGAGACCCACTGGCGTTGACCAGGACTGATCAGGTACACGGGCGTGAGCGATTGCCGGGCTTGAGAGAGCTGCGGGTCGGGCCAGCCCAATCCGGGTACCTGGTGCAAAGCTGGTGGAGGCTTTGTCAGTTTCGGCGTAAAACTGACAACGTGAGTCTGTATCCGACTGTCCAAGAGTGCTTCAGGATATGTCATTGTACTCTAGGCCCACAGTCAGTCTTGTGCTGTAAAAGACCTAAGGGCAGTAGAGTCTTTTTGTATTTTTGATCTGTAAAACCCTAAGGGGCTGGTAGAATATTCCTAGTGTTGGGCTGCCTATAAATAGCACCCCAATCCTTAGGGTTTGGACTACCCTTTGTGCTGAAATCAAATCCACCTTTTGGGTCACTTTGTCTCCGTCTGTCTCTCTCCGTGTGCGCCGCCAGGCCCTTGCATTCTCTGTTCGTGCTCATTTTGTCTCTAATCTCTTGGATGCTTTTATCCCTGGTCCCTGGAGAATTTATTGGTGTCCTCTGTTGGTTTAGGAGTTATTGAGCTGGATCGGGCTGCTGTATTTTAGTTCTTGAAGAGAAGCTTCTTCTGTTTGCTTCCGTTCTTCACAAACTGAGTACTAGTTCTTGCTGCTGCAAGTAGTACTTCTTTTCTGTAGCACAGTCACTTGCTGCCAGTTTTTTACCTTCTACTGTACTGCTTTTCGATCGGAAGCAGCATGGAGTAACTGCCTTTTTGACTGTTTCTGTAAAGTCCTTTTCTTTTGTTCGAAGGTCCCTCAGCTCCGTGAGAAGGCTTCGATCAAACCTTTCTGAAGGCTTCGCCTCAGTCTTCGTACTTTGTTCTGTGCTCTTGTGCTAAGTTCGAAGCAGTTTTCTGATTGACAGCATTACATACTTCGAACTTTAGTGCGAAGGGTCGTCGGTCCTATTTGTTCGAAGTGGCATACTTCGACACATTCGAGTTGGATCGAAGCGTTTGGTCCGCTAGGCTCGCACTGATTCTGGGTACCTGTCACCCTTCGCTTCCTTGTTTCGAGCTTGTTCTCTTCGAGGTAAAGCTGCAGGTTCGGACTTGATTTTCTGTCACGTGACAGACTTCGCTCTTGTTTTCGAGGTTTGTCTGTGTTGTGTGTTGTGTTCGAAGTTTTTGTGTGTCGAAAGTTCAGCTTCGGAGCTTCGGTTCTAAGTGTGTTCGAAATTTTGTCTTCGAAGTGCATACTCGAAGCAGGCTCCGGCACTGTTTTACTTCACACCGTCCGAAGCTCTGACTCGAAGTTGTGTTCGAAGTCTGTCTTCGAAGTGCTTACTTCGAACCCAAGCTCGGCACTGTTTTACTTCGCTTCGAAGTAACACTTCGCTTCTTACCACTTCGAACTAGGCTAGACAGTGACACCTTCGGCACTTCGGACAGACTCCGTCATCAACCTCCGAAGCAGACCTCGACGGCGAAGGGGGCTTCGCCAAGTTCCGAACAGGAGACAACTTTGGACAGTAACTTTCTTTCATGTCATACATTCTTAGAATCATTTCATTGAGAATTTAGGCCTGTTTCATTTTGTTCACTGCCTAGTTGCACTGCTTTAGATCTACACTGTTTATAATCAATTGCTTCTAGGTTAGGAAACCTTTAGACTTAGGCTTTCTTTTATTTTCTGCTGCATAGTTTTCTGAGTGCGTTGGGTATTGGGAACAGGCCATTGATTCGAAAGAATTTGTAAGGCGCCCATTCACCCCCCTCTGGTCGCTACTTTCGGTCCTACAAGTGGTATCAGCGAGGTTAGGGTTTTTCCATACCTAACCGGTTCTAAACCCAGTAGTGACTATGACGTCTCCTAGCAAGGTCCCCGTCCTTGGAAGCCTATGGCTATAATTATGGAAGACTCGCATGCGAGCCTATCTCTGAGCCAGGGTCGGACATATGGGACATTGCTTCACACCCAATTTGTCATTCTGCCAGTTACTGAGCAAGGTGCTGTGGTATCATTGCCAGCATCTGAGAACAGTAAGGTCTGTGACATTTTATTTTCTGGTTTAGGTCCCACTGAATTTGAGCGATGAGTCATCTCTCCACTGCGAGAGAGATCTGGGTCTACCCTCAAGGCACACCAGTAGGAACAGCACAGGTCAAGGCTCGCGTCTATCAGACCTACCGGCTGAATATGAGAATTTCACACAGAAGCCGTGTGAATCTGTTGAGGCTTTGTTTGGTCGCTTTCAGTCGATCATTAACAAGCTTCGGGGACAACAAGGCTGGGGTGCTCAGTTAGTCTCAGATCAGAGCAGGCGCTCAAGGTTCTTTCATACTGGACCAAAGATCTGGGAGATCAAGGTATCATCCATCGTTGAGAGTACTTCATACGATACCTTGCCCATTTTCGAGTTATTTAGCAAGCTAAAGGCCACTGAGGTAGATATCCATTGAGATCAAATCTCACTGGCTCTGGATCAAAATCCCTGCCCTTGCTACACATCTGTTGATCCCTCTGCTGTGGCTTGCTGGGTTATCTTTGATGTCTATCACTGAGGACCAGCTTGAGTTGTTGGGAGAGATGCGTTTGGTCTCTTTAACCCGGGTGCGTCGTGTATATGATAAAAAGAATGTTCAAAAGACACGGCACAAAATCCGGATGCTTTGAATGTGGTGATCCAGGACACTTCAATCGCCGATGCCCCAAGCGCAGTGGATACAAGAGGGCCACGGCAGCAGCTTCCACTACTCCGGCAGCATGAGAGCCCTCCTTCAACAAGGGCAAGCCGAAGACGGTTCTTCAAAAGGCTCTTAAGACTACCGGCGAGAGAACAAGAAAGCGCGCAAGGCCTTCTTCGCCGAGATGGGAAAAGCTACTCAAGCAGTCCACGACTCTCCTCTTCATCCATCGAGCTCAAGCGACGAGGAGATCGCCATCGAGGAAGGGAAGACAAGGATGACGGCGGGCCCTGCTCATGCTTTCGGAGACAAGCCGAAGAGCCCTAACCAGCAGCGCCGAAGATCCGCAAGAGCTCTGCTCCATGGCTCTTGGGGATAGAGAAGAAAAGCGCTCCTCCGACGACTCCGACGACGATAGCAGGATCATATTAGAGCGCGAATTGTAGATTTACTTGAGAGCAATCGTCAGGAGTTGAAGTATCGGGAGAAACTGCTTAGGGGGGCTAAGAAAAGGAATAGACGAGTTAGAGGTGAGCTTGCCGTGGCCAACGGTAGGATTGAGAGTCTATCTTCTTCCCTTGCTTGGGTGATAGCAGTGATTGCCCGAAGTGTGAGGTGCTCCTTTGTGACCTGTCGAACTCTGAAGTCCAGGTACACAGAAAGGGTTGTGAGAGGGGACGCTTGGCCACTGAGCTTGAAAGCGCTCAGCTGGAGCTGAAAAAATGCCCAAACCACTGTCGTCACACCCTGTGTTGATTGCCCATCTCATCTAGCCCTAACTGAGCTGAAATCCAGGGCGTGAGCATTGGGTGATTAGAGAGGTTGAGAGCTGAGCTTGCGCAGACTAGGCTAGAGCTTGAGCATTGTCAGTTCCACCCACTGCTGTGAGAACTGCCTGTCTCTTAGAGAGTGAGTGTGAGAACCTGCCGTCTAGGTGGAGTTCTAGTCTTTGAGAGAGAGCTAGCATTCTCAGAATGAGACTTTTACCTCCGTTCTATCTGAGTTGGATCAGTGCCAGAGAGCCAGCTTGGCATGATGATCCACAGTTCAAGAGGCAGGATGGGTTTGGGGTAGGTTACACCTACACCAAGGCTGACTTTGAAAGTGCCATCAGCCGGGCAGTGGAGTGGAGTAAAATGACTCCAGAGCAGAGGTATCCCAAGACTCACTCCACTGAGTCTTCCCAGGCGTTGTCACCCAAGGATGGAGTAATCCATGAACCACCCAAAGCTCCACCCAAGAAGCCTATCTGGGTTCTAAGCCCAAACACCCTCCACTCTTCTCTAGATTCTCTTCCTGGACCTCTCTCAGCCCAAGAAGACCACACCAAACACTACCAAGCCCAAGAATCCCAAGCCTCAACCACATCCAAGAAGCCTACCTACATTGTGAGTATTGTCAGAGAGACGGGCATCTTGCGGAGTTTGCTCAGAGGCAAGCGGGTTGAGAGAGCAGAGAGGGCTGTAGTGATCAGGCAGTTCTACCAGAGGGTGGTAGACTGCGTGTTCCTCGGCGCGGGGAGAGGCTGGAGGCAGGCCGCGTCGTTGTAGGTGTGGTAGAGGAGACGGCTTTCTTGCCCGTGCTCAGTTGGTGGTGTCCGTTCCAGCATAGTTCCAGACCGAGTTGGTACGGTTCTAGACCTCGTGGCGCAGGGTTAGGAAGAACCGTGGACCGCGCTTTGAGCCGCGTTTTGGTCCAAACTCTTTTGATGGCTTTCGCTTTCCATCTTTTGAGCGATGGCTCGACACTGGTTTAGCTCTTTTGCTAAACCTGGTGACGGACCATTCGCTCCCACTTACAGACATTGATTGTGCAGGGACCGGGGACTGGAGGATGTTTGGATCATGGACTCAGGATGCTCTCGCCACATGACGGGACACGCAGGTGGTCTCCAGTCTCACTCCCCCGAGCTCCAAAGAATATTCACGTTCGGAACAACGGTCAAGGGAAAGTAAGTGGCATAGGCTCAATCAGCATTTCAGATCATTTCTCTTAAGAATGTTGCCTGGTCAAAAATCTGAACTTTAATTTAATCTCTGTTTCGCAACTTCTTGAGGATGGTTGGAAGTGCGTTTTACGAAGGGCAATTCTTCTGTGGTTGATTCTAGAGGGTCTTTGGTTTGTCAGATTTACCCTTTGGTAAAGTCTTCGAATTGACTTTTCTAGTTCTTTTGGCCCTTCTCGCTGTTTGATTGCTGGATCTCTTCTGAGCTCTGGAAGTGGCATAGGAGGTTAGGTTCATTGAGCTTTGATCCTAGTCAGGTTAAGCTCTATGGACCTCATCCGAGGATTGCCCAAGCTTAAAATGGAGAAGGATCTAGTTTGTCATCCTGTCGTCATGGAAAATGGTTGCCGCTTCTCACTCACCTTTGACTCAGGTGATGACTACGTATCCAGGCGAGCTTTTGCATTTGGACACTGTAGGTCCAGCTCGGGTACGCTCACGGTGGGAAGTGGTATGCACTTGTGATGTTGACGATTTTTCTCGTTCTCGTGGGTTTTCTTTTTGGAGTCTAAGGATGAAACTTTTCCAATTTGTCCATGACCTGATTTTGAAGCTGAAAATGAGAACAATGGCCGGATGCGAGCAATTCGCTCCGACACTTTGAGTTCAAGAATTCTCAGTTCGTCAGCTTCTGTGGTGATCAGGGCTGGACCATCAGTTTTCCTCTCCTTACCCCCCCACGGAACGGCGTTGTGGAACGAAAGAACCGCACGCTAGTTGAGATGGCCAGGATGATGCTCGATGAGCACAGGACTCCTAGGCGTTTTTGGCTGAAGCCATGAACACGGCTTGCTATCTGGCCAACCACATTTTTCTTAGAGCTTACATTGGTAAGACATCATGAGTTGTGGTTTGGCAGACAGCCCAAGGAGAGCCACTTGCGAGCGTTTGGCTGCAAGTGCTTTGTGCTCAAGAAGGGAGGGCATTTGGACAAGTTTGAGTCTCGCTGCTGGGATGGTGTTTTTCTTGGTTATGCATTGCATTCTCGAGGCTTCCGTGTTTGGAACCTCGAATCCCAGCTGCTTGTCGGACCTGTGAGGTGTTCATTTGATGATGTCCTTGCCTTCTTTGACTCCTTCTTTTGAGCTTTCTGGTGATAATGAGCTCGGAGAGTCCATCTTCGGGAAGATGAGGATACTCCAGCTGCTGTTGAGGGCGGGCCTTCTGCATCCCCCGCAGAGCCCACCCTTCTGTGACTTCGACTGATGATGAGGGCGGTCCTTTGATCACTTCTTCCACTTCGTTCGAGCCCCTTCAGTCGAGTCCATAGGGCCAGCTGCTGACTCCGTGAGGTGACTTCAGATCACCAGGGAACCCGAGCAGTTCAGCGTGACACTCCCTCAGAGTCATCATTGGTGATTTGTCTGAGAGAACATTGCGTTCTTCTGCCTCTCTTGCTGTGTTTGCTGAATCTGCATTTGTTGCATCTTTTGAGCCCAGAGCATTGCTCATGCTCTTTCTGATTCTAATGGATTAATGCCATGCAAGAAGCGCTTGAGAATTTTTGTCCGCAATCGGGTTTGGACACTGTTGAGCCCCCACCAGGATGCACCCCCATAGGCACCAAGTGGGTATTCAAGAACAAACAAGGTGAAGATGGGGTGTGGTGGCAACAATGGCTCGAACTAGGTTGCCCAGGGTATTGCAGAAGGCAAGGATGGTGACTTTGAAGAAACCTTCGCTCTGGTGCCCGTCTTGAGTCCATTCGTATTCTTCTAGCTTTTGCCGTTTTCGAAGGGTTTTAAGCTTTTTCAAATGGACGTTAAGAGTGCTTTTCTGAACGGGTTCATAGAGGAGGAGGTTTATGTTAGGCACCCCCCGCTTTTGAGAAACCCTAAGTTTCCTCGACATGTTTTTAAGTGCACAAGCTTTAATACGGGTGAAGCAAGCCCAGGGCTTGGTATGACCGGTTAAAGCAGTTTTGTTGGGGAAGGGCTTTGTGATGGGTCTGTGGACAAAACTCTTTTTCTTGCTCAGAGATGCTTCAGATTTCTTAGTTGCTCAGATTTATGTGGACGATATTATCTTTGGCGGGTACTACTGATTCTCTTGTGTCCAAGTTTTCTGAGCAGATGCACAGTGAGTTTGAGATGAGCTCATGGGTGAGCTTAAGATTTCTTAGGGCTCCAGATCAAGCAGACCAAGGACGGCACCTTCATCCACCAAGGGTAAGTACACTCGTGATATGCTTAAAGAAATTTGACTTTGGTGGTGAATTGAAGCCGCAGATGACCCCGATGGGCACTTCTGGGGGTTTGGACAAGGACGAGAGCGGTGTCAAGGTCAATGAGAGAGAATTTCGAGGGATGATCGGTTCCTGTGTACTTAACGGCAACAAGACCAGGACATAACAGTTCGCTGTGGGACTTTGCGCGCGTTTTCAGTCTTCACCACGCGCGTCTCACCGGCAGGCTGTGTCAAGCGCATTTTCAGGTATCTCACCTATGCGCCTGATCTTGTCTTATTATTCAGCATCATCATCACTGATTTATCGGCCTTTTCGGACGCTGACTTTGGTGGGTGCCGGTTGGATCGCAAGTCGACTTCGGTACTTGCCAGTTTCTTGGTTCTCCCTTGTATCTTGGTCTTCTCGAAAGCAATCTGGAGTTGCTCTTTCGACCAAGAGGCTGAGTACGTAGCTGCTGCAGCTGCTGCTCACAATGGTTGGATGATGATCCACTCTACGAGATTTTGGTTGTTCTTCCTACCAGGGTTCCTTGTTTTGCGACTAGCTCTAGCGCTATTAGTGTAGGGAAAAACCCGTGTCTCCATTCAAAACCAAACATATTGATGTGCGCTTTCATTTCTTGCGGGATCAATATGAGAAAGTGTCATTGACCTTATTCATGTTGATACCCATCATCAGTTGGCTGCCATTTTTCACCAAACCCCTAGATCAGTCTACTTTTGAGCGTTTACGAGGGGATTTGGGTGTTGGTGTATCCTTTCTAGGATATTTTGCGTCGTTTTTCTTTCTTCTACTCTTTTTCTTGAGTCTTTTTGGTGTGTGTGTCATATCATACATATTTCACATATCACACTTTAGAGATGCTTTGTTATATGATTGAATTGCTTTACTTATTCTAGCGGGTACATGCGTTTTGATACATGTCTATGATCATGCTTTGATTCAGTCGCTTGACATGTTTGATATCTGTCATATGCATGGCTTTTACGCTTTCAACTTGAAAAATGATCACCATTGCTTCTGGTAACTAGCATGTGTAGGCTGAATGCTTTTGCTATTGTTTCATGCCTTGTAGCTAGTTCATCACATAGATGCAGATATGCAACTTGAACATCTTTATGCTTTAACATGGAAAAGTGCTATAAAAATGATAAAAAATCAAAAATGAATGAAAATTTCCATGCCTTTTTGTGTTTAAGTTTGAAAAGATCCAAGTGGGTTTGCTTCGTCGCACTATATTGTTCTGGATTGCTTACCATAGCACTTTGGTATGAACTAGGACAGTGTAGGTATGCCAAGACCAATGTCTTAAGCTTCTGATGGCCCAGTTCTGGCCTAGGCTTGACTTGGTCGGTTAGCATAAGGTTTGACATGCAAATAACCCTTGGCAAAAAATGACAAAGGAAAATGAAAAAGCCTGAACTTTCAAAGGATAACAAGTTTGCTGAAGCACTTTGTTTGAACAATGCTTATCTTGGCAGATATCAGTTAGCTTCTGCATCTCATGTCTTACCTTGCTTGTTTACTAGAACATGTGGTGATGCTTTTGTTTGCAAAAACTGAAACAATGCGTGCTAAATGACTTTTCTTTCGATATCATCTCTTGCACTTATCCTGCCATGTGTCTTAGACAGTATCTCTTTTGCTATATCTGTTAGATACTGTATTTGCAGTCAATCATATCTGAGAAGCATGCTTTCTTCACTCCACCTGCACCCCAATTGCATTCACTACATATTTGAGGGGGAGTTACATTTCAGGGGGAGTCTGTGTCTCTTTTTGAGTGCTTGATGAGTTCACTTGTCAACAAGGGGGAGAAAATTTGAGGATCAGAGTTTTAAGGGGAGTTCTTACTCTGTTGATATCTTTGTTGTTCTGAAATCGCACTCATTTTGAGCTTTTGTGTTTTGGTTAACCATAACGACCGTTTCTTGCTTTGTTTGGCTTTTGGTCATTAAGGTTAAACTTTTATCTTATTTTTCTTCTTCTTTGTTCTCTTGTGTTTTTGTTTTCGTGTTTCCACATTTGTTCACAGGTGCTGAAGAGCTAGAATTGAGGAGTGTGACAATGCTCTCATCAAGGGGGAGATTGAGGAGCCATGCTGAATAGCGTGGGCCTCATGGCTCCAGAAGTGATGAGTCATTGTCAACGATAGTCAAAGAGGACTGAGGAAGGAAGAGATCTGCTGTTTCATGGGCCGCGTGTGACTCAGGTACACTGGCAGTGAGCGACTGTCGGGCAGAGGAGGCTGCGAAGTCGGGCTGGCCAATCCGGGTGCATGGGCCAGAAGCAGTAGAAGACCCACTGGGCTGTTGACAGGACTGACTCAGGTACACGGGCGGTGAGCGATTGCCGGGCTGAGAGAGCTGCGGGGTCGGGCCGGCCCAATCCGGGTACCTCGTGCAAAGCTGGTGGAGGCTTTGTCAGTTTCGGCGTAAAACTGACAACTGTTGAGTCTGTATCCGACTGTCCAGAAGAGTAGCTTCAGGATATGTCATCTGTTTACTCTAGGCCCACAGTCAGTCAGTTGTGTCTGTAAAAATACCTAAGGGCAAGTAGAGTCCTTTTTCTGTATTTTTGAGTCTGGTAAAACCCTAAGGGGCTGGTAGAATATCCGAGTGTTGGGCTGCCTATAAATAGCACCCCAATCCTTAGGGTTTGGACTACCCTTTGTGCTGAAATCAAATCCACCTTTTTGGGTCACTTTGTCTCCTGTATTCTCTCTCCTGTGTGTGCCGCCAGGCCCTTGCACTTCTCTGTTCGTGGCTCATTTTGTCTCTAATCTCTTGGATGCTTTTATCCCTGGTCCCCTGGAGAATTTATTGGTTGCATCTGGTTGGTTTGAGGATTATTGAGCTGGATTCGGGCTGTGTATTTAGTTCTTGAAGAGAAGCTTCTTCTGTTTGCTTCCGTTCTTCACAAACTGAGTACTAGTTCTTGCTGCTGCAAGTAGTACTACTTTTCTGTAGCTACAGTACTTGCTGCCAGTTTTTTACCTTCTACTGTACTGCCTTTTCGATCGAAGCAGCATGGAGTAAATGCCTTTTTGACTGTTTCTGCAAAGTCATTTTCTTTTGTTCGAAGTCCCTCAGCTCCGTGAGGCAGGCTTCGATCAAACCTTTCTTGAAGGCTTCGCCTCAGTCTTCGTACTTTGTTCTCTGCTCTGTGTTGCTAAGTTTCGAAGCAGTTTTCTGATTGACAGCATTACATACTTCGAACTTTAGTGCGAAGGGGCTTCGGTCCTATTTGTTCGAAGTTCATACTTCGACACATTCGGAGTTGGATCGAAGCTTGTGGCTCCGCTAGGCTTCGCACTGATTTCTGGGTTAGCCCTGTCACCTTCGCTTCCTTGTTCGGAGCTTGTTCTCTTCGAAGGTAAAGCTGCAGGCTTCGGACTTGATTTTCTGTCACGTGACAGACTTCGCTTCTTTGTTCGAAGGTTGTCTGTTTGTGTTGTGTTCGAAGTTTTGTGTTTGAAAGTTCAGCTTCGGAGCTTTCGGTTTCTAAGTGTGTTCGAAATTTTGTCTTCGAAGTGCATACTTCGAAGCAGGCTCCGGCATTGTTTTACTTCGCTCCGAAGCTCGTGACTCGAGAGTTGTGTTCGAAGTCTTGTCTTCGAAGTTGCTTACTTCGAACCAAGCTCCGGCACTGTTTTTACTTCGCTTCGAAGTACACTTCGCTTCTTACCACTTCGAACTAGGCTAGACAGTGACACCTTCGGCACTTCGGACAGACTCCGTCATCAACCTCCGAAGCAGACCCTCGACGTGCGAAGGGGGCTTCGCCAAGTTCCGAACAGGAGACAACTTGGACAGTAACTTCTCTTTTCATGTCATACATTCTTAGATCATTTCATTGAGAAGTTTAGGCCTGTTTCATTTTGTTCATCTGCCTAGTTGCACTGCTTTAGATCTACACTGTTTATAATCAATTGCTTCTAGGTTTAGAAACCTTTAGACTTAGGCTTTCTGTTTATTTTCTGCTGCATAGTTTTTCTGAGGTGCGTTGGGTATTGGGAACAGGCCATTGATTCGAAAGAATTTTTAAGGCGCCCATTCACCCCCCCTCTGGTCGCTACTTTCGGTCCTACAGATCCAGTAGTTCAAGAGGCAGGATGGGTTTGGGGTAGGTTACACCTACACCAAGGCTGACTTTGAGAGTGCCATTAGCCGGGCAGTGGAGTGGAGTAAAATGACTCCAGAGCAGAGGTATCCCAAGACTCACTCCACTGAGTCTTCCCAGGCCTGTCAGCCCAAGGATGGAGTGATCCATGAACCATCTAAAGCTCCACCCAAGAAACCTATCTGGGTCGGAAGCCCAAAAATCTCCACACTTCTCTTGACACTCTTCCTGGACCCTCTCAGCCCAAGAAGACAACACCAATCACCACCAAGCCCAAGAACCCCAAGCCTCAACCACATCCCAAGAAGCCTACCTATCATTGTGAGTACTGTCAGAGAGACGGGCATCTTGCGGAGTTTTGCTTCAGGAGGAAGCGGGTGAGAGAGCAGAGAGGCTCGTAGTGATCAGGAGCAGTTCTACCAGCAGGGTGGTAGACTGCGTGTTCCTCGACGCGGGGAGAGGCTGGAGGCCAGGCCGCGTCGTGTAGGTGGTGGTAGAGGAGACGGCTTTCTTGCCCGTGCTCCAGTTGGTGGTGTTCGTTCCGGCAGAGTTCCAGACCATGTTGGCTACGGTTCTGGACCTCGTGGCCGCAGGTTAGGCAGAACCGAGGACCGTGCTTTGAGCCGCGTTTTGGTCCAAACTCATTTGATGGTTTTCGCTTTCCATCTTTTGAGCAGATGGCTCGACACTGGTTTAGCTCTTTTGCTAAACCTAGTGCCGGACCATTTGCTCCCACTTACAGACACTGATTGTGCAGGACCGGGGACTGGAGGATGTTTGGATCATGGACTCAGGATGTTCTCGTCACATGACGGGACATCGCAGATGGTTCTCCAGTCTCACTCCCCCGAGCTCCAAAGAATACATCACTTTCGGGAACAGCGGTCAAGGGAAAGTAAGTGGCATAGGCTCAATTAGCATTTCAGATCATTTCTCTTTAAAGAATGTTGCTTTGGTTAAAAATTTGAACTTTAATTTAATCTCTGTTTCGCAACTTCTTGAGGATGGTTTGGAAGTGCGTTTTAAGAAGGGCAATTCTTCTGTGGTTGATTCTAGAGGGTCTTTGGTTTGTCAGATTTTACCCTTCGGTAAAGTTTTTTCGAATTGACTTCTCTAGTTCTTTTGGCCCTTCTCGCTGTTGATTGCTGGATCTTCTTCTGAGCTCTGGAAGGGCATAGGAGGCTAGGTCACTTGAGTTTTGATCTGCTAGTCAGGTAAGCTCTATGGACCTCATCCTGAGGATTGCCCAAGCTTAAGATAGAGAAGGATCTAGTTTGTCATCCCTGTCGTCATGGGAAAATGGTTTGCCGCTTCTCACTCACCTGTGACTCAGGTGATGACATCGTATCCGGGCGAGCTTTTACATTTGGACACTGTAGGTCCAGCTCGGTACGCTCAGTCGGTGGGAAGTGGTATGCACTTGTAATTGTTGACGACTTTTCTCGATTCTCGTGGGTTTTTTTGGAGTCTAAGGATGAAACTTTTCAATTTGTCCACGACCTGATTTTGAAGCTGAAGAATGAGAACAATGGTCGAATGCGAGCAATTCGCTCCGACAATGGCTCTGAGTTCAAGAACTCTTAGTTCGTCAGCTTCTGTAGTGATCAGGGTCTGGACCATCAGTTTTTTTCTCCTTACACTCCCCCACAGAACGGCGTTGTGGAACGAAAGAACTGCACGCTAGTTGAGATGGCCAGGACGATGCTCGATGAGCACAGGACTCCTAGGCGTTTTGGGCTGAAGCCATGAACACGGCTTGCTATCTGGCCAACCGCATTTTTCTTAGAGCTTACCTTGGTAAGACATCATATGAATTGCGGTTTGGCAGACAGCCCAAGGTGAGCCACTTGCGAGCGTTTGGCTGCAAGTGCTTTGTGCTCAAGAAGGGAGGGCATTTGGACAAATTTGAGTCTCGTTGCTGGGATGGTGTTTTTCTTGGTTATGCATTGCATTCTCGAGGCTTCCGTGTTTGGAACCTCGAATCTCAGCTGCTTGTCGAGACTTGTGAAGTTTCATTTGATGAGTCCTTGCCTTATTTGACTCCTTCTTTTGAGCTTTCTGGTGATGATGAGCTTGGAGAGTCCATCTTTGAGGAAGATGAGGATACTCCAGCTGCTGATGAGGGCGGGCCTTCTGCATCCCCCGCAGAGCCCACACCTTCTGAGACTTCGACTGATGATGAGGGCGGACCTCTGATCACTTCTTCCACTTCGATCGAGCCCCCAGTCGAGTCCAGAGGTGCCAGCTGCTGACTCAGGTGAGGTGACTTCAGATCACCAGGGAACCCGAGCAGTTCAGCGTGACCATCCCTCAGAGCTCATCATTGGTGATTTGACTGAGAGAACTTTGCGTTCTTCTGCCTCTCTTGCTGTGTTTGCTGAATCCGCGTTTGTTGCATCTTTTGAGCCCAGAGATGTTTCTCATGCTCTTTCTGATTCTAATTGGATTAATGCTATGCAAGAAGAGCTTGAGAATTTTGTCCGTAATCGGGTTTGGACACTAGTTGAGCCGCCACCAGGATGCAACCCCATAGGCACCAAGTGGGTGTTCAAGAACAAACAAGGTGAAGATGGGGTTGTGGTGCGCAACAAGGCTCGACTAGTTGCCCAGGGTTATTGCCAGAAGGAAGGTATTGACTTTGTAGAAACCTTCGCTCCTGTTGCCCGTCTTGAGTCCATTCGTATTCTTCTAGCTTTTGCTGTTTCGAAGGGTTTTAAGCTTTTTCAAATGGATGTTAAGAGTGCTTTTCTGAACGGGTACATAGAAGAGGAGGTTTATGTTAGGCAACCCCCCGGTTTTGAGAACCCTAAGTTTCCTCGACATGTTTTTAAGTTGCACAAAGCTTTATACGGGTTGAAGCAAGCCCCAGGGCTTGGTATGACCGGTTAAAGCAATTTTGTTGGGGAAGGGCTTTGTGATGGGTTCTGTGGACAAAACTCTCTTTCTCAGAGTTGCTTCAGACTTCTAGTTGCTCAGATTTACGTGGACGACATTATTTTTGGCGGTACTACTAATGATCTTGTGTCCAAGTTTTCTGAGCAGATGCACAGTGAGTTTGAGATGAGCCTCATGGGTGAGCTCAAGTACTTCTTAGGGCTCCAGATCAAGCAGACCAAGGACGGCACCTTCATCCACCAAGGTAAGTACACTCGTGATATGCTTAAGAAATTTGACTTTGGTGGTGAATTGAAGCCGCAGATGACCCCGATGAGCACTTCTGGGGGTCTGGACAAGGATGAGAGCGGTGTCAAGGTCAATGAAAGGGAGTTTTGAGGGATGATCGGTTCGCTGCTGTACTTGACAGCAACGAGGCCAGATATACAGTTCGCCGTAGGACTGTGCGCGCGTTTTCAGTCTTCACCACGCGCGTCTCATCGGCAAGCTGTCAAGCGTATCTTTAGGTATCTTACCTATGCGCCTGATCTTGGTCTCTACTATTCAGCATCATCATCTTGATTTATCTGGCTTTTCGGATGCCGACTTTGGTGGGTGCCGGTTGGATCGCAAGTCGACTTCCGGTACTTGCCAGTTTCTTGGTTCTTTCTTGTCTCTTGGTCTTCTCGAAAGCAATCTGGAGTTGCTCTTTCGACCACAGAGGCTGAGTATGTAGCTGCTGCAAGCTACTGCTCACAGTTGGTTTGGATGATTTCCACTCTACGAGATTTTGGGTTGTTCTTTCCTACCAGAGTTCCATTATTTTGCGACAGCACCATGCTATTAGTGTAGGGAAAAACCGTGTCTCCATTCAAAAACCAAACATATTGATGTGCGCTTTCACTTCTTACGGGATCAATATGAGAAAGGTGTCATTGACCTTGTTCATGTTGATACCCATCATCAGTTGGCTAACATTTTCACCAAACCCCTAGATCAGTCTACATTTGAGCATTTACGAGGGGATTTGGGTGTGTGTATCCTTTCTAGGATATTTTGCGTCAGTTTTCCTTCTTCTTTACTCTTTTCTTGAGTCTTTTTGTGTGTGTTCATATCTTGCATATTCACATATCACACTTTAGAGATGCTTCTGTTATATGATTGAACTGCTTTACTTATTCTAGCTTGTACATGCTTTTGACTACTTGTCGATGATCATGCTTTGCTTCAGTTCAAATGATATGTCTGATATCCGTCATATGCATGGCTTTTATGTTTTAAACTTGAAAAATGATCACCATTGCTTCCGGTAACTAGCTCGTGTAGGCTGAGTGCTTTTGTTATCTGTTACATGCCTTGTAGCTAGTTCATCACATAGATGCAGATATGCAACTTGGACATGTGTATGCTTTAAACATGGAAATGTGCTATAAAAAGATGAAAATTCGAGAACAATGAAAATTCCATGCCTTTTTGTGCATAACTTGAAAAGATCCAAGTGGGTTTGCTTTGTCGCATTACATTTGTTCTGGACTGCATACCATAGCACTTTGGTATGAACTAGGACAGTGTTGTATGCCAAGACCAATGTCTTAAGCTTCTGATGGTCCAGTTCTGGCCTAGGCTTGACTTGGTCGGATAGCATAAGGTTTGACATGCAAATAACCCTTGGCAAAAATGAAAAAGGAAAAATGAAAAAGCCTGAACATTTAAAAGACAACAAGTTTGCTGAAGCACTTTGTTTTGGACGATGCTTATCTTGGTAGATATCAGTTAGCTTCTGCATCTCATGCTTTACCTTGCTTGTTAACTGGAAAATGTGGTGATACTTTTTTTGCAAAAAAACTGAAAAATGCGTGCTAATGATTTTCTTTAGATATCATCTGTTGCACTGATCTTGCCATGTATTGTTACAGTATGTCTTTTGCTGTATCTGTTAGATGTTGTAATTGCAGTCAATCATATTTGAGAAGCATGCTTTCTACACTCCTTATGCACTCCAGTTGAATTCACTGCATATTTTGAGGGGGAGTTGCATTTCAGGGGGAGTCTGTGTCTCTTTTGAGTGCTTGATGAGTTCACTTGTCAACAAGGGGGAGAAAATTTGGGATCAGAGTTTAAGGGGGAGTTCTTACTCTGTTGATATCCTTGTTATTCTGCAATCGCACTCATTTTGAGCTTTTACGTTTTGGTTAACCATAATGACCGTTTCTTGCTTTGTTTGGCTTTTGGTCATTAGGGTTGAACTTTTACCTTATTTTTTTCTTCTTTGTTTCTTGTGTTGTTTTCGTGTTTCCACATTTGTTCGCAGGTGATGAAGAGCTGAGAAAAGAGGTGTTGACAATGCACTCATCAAGGGGGAGATTGAGGAGCCATGCTGAATAGCGTGGGCCTCATGGCTCCAGAAGTGATGAGTCATTGTCAACGATAGTCAAAGAGGACTGAAGAAGAGAGGAGATCTGCTGTTTCATGGGCCGCGTGTGACTCAGGTACACGGGCAGCGAGCGACTGTCGGGCAGAGGAGGCTGCGAAGTCGGGCTGGCCCAATCCGGGTGCATGGGCCAGAAGCAGTGGAAGACCCACTGGGCTGTTGACCAGGACTGACTCAGGTACACGGGCGGTGAGCGATTGCCGGGCTGAGAGAGCTGCGGAGTCGGGCCAGCCCAAACCGGGTACCTGGTGCAAAGCCGGTGGAGGCTTTGTCAGTTTCGGCGCAAAACTGACAACCGTTGATTCTGTATCCGACTGTCCAGAAGAGAAGCCGTAGTCGCTACGAAAACTTAGCTTCCGGATAAGTCATCTGTAACTCTAGGCCCACAGTCAGTCAGTCGTGTCTGTAAAAATTCCTAAGGGCAGTAGAGTCTTTTCCTTTATTTTTGAGTCTGTAAAAACCCTAAGGGGCTGGTAGAATATTCCTAGTGTTGGAGCCTATAAATAGGACCCCAATCTCTAGGGTTTGGACTACCCCTTTGTGCTGAAATCAAATCCACTCTTTTGGGTCACTTTTTCTCTTGCATTGCCTCTCTCTCTTCTCTTGCTCCCTGCTTGCGCCGCCAGGAAGTTCTGGTCCTGTGTTTAATGCCTTGCTTTTAATGTTGCAGTAAATGCCATATTTCGTTGTGTGCTGCATCTGCAAAGGTTTTTAATGGCTTCATTTCATTAGCATAGCAAGTTTTCCCGTGATTTTTGAGGCTTTGGAGGCTTCGGCTGGGTGTGTTCTTCACTCTAGTAGTACTAGTTCTTGCTGTTGCAAGAAGTACTACTTCCCTACAGCTACAGTGTTCTGTGCAGCTTTTCACCTTCTACTGCACAGCTTTTTGATCGAAGCTGACAGGGTCTATTACCTTTTCTGGCTGTGTCTCTGGCGAAGTCTTTCTCTGTTCGAAGCCCCTCAGCTCCGTGAGATAGGCTTCGACTTAGCATCTTCGAAGGCTTCGCTCAATCTTCGATTTTCGATGTGCGGTCTGTGTTGATAAGCTTTGAAGTATCTTTGCGAACGGACAGCATCACATACTTCGAACAACATACTCCGAATCTAGCTGTTCGAAGTCCACACTTCGGTAGGCTTTGAAGTTGGGTTCGAAGCTTGTCATTTCTGATAGACTTCGATTTGTTTTCTTTGTGGCGTGTCAACCTTCGATTCTCCTTCCGAAGCTTTCCCTGTTCGAAGATAGAGTGTAGGCTTCAGACTTGATTTTCTGTCGTGTGACAGACTTCGCTTCTTTGTTCGAAGGTTGTCCTTTTGTGTGTTGTGTTCGAAGCTTTCTGTTCGAAGGTTTCGCTTCGAAGCTTTCGGTTCAAAGTTGTGTTCGAAGTTTTGTCTTCGAAGTGCACACTTCGAAGCAGGCTTCGACTCTGTCACTTTGCTCCGAAGCTCTTGGTTCGAAGCTGTGTTCGAAGCCTTGACTTCGAAGTATATACTTCAAACCAGGCTCCGGCATTGTCTTACTTCGCTCCGAAGTACACTTTGCAACTTGCCACTTCGAACTAGGCTAGACCGTGCCACCTTCGGCATCTCGGACAGACTCCGTCACCAACCTCCGAAGCAGACCTCGACGTGCGAAGGGGGCTTCGCCAAGTTCAGAACAGGAGACAAATTTGGACAGTAACTTCTCTTTTCATCTTACACATACTTAGATCATTTCATTGAGAAGTTTAGGCCTGATTCACCATGTTTATCTGCCTAGTTGCACTACCTTAGTTTTACACTGTTTATCATCAGTTGCTTCTAGGTTAGAAACCTTTAGACTTAGGCCTTCTGTTTATTTCCTGCTGCGTAGTCTGTTGAGGTGCATTGGGTATTGGGAGCAGGCCATTGATTCGAAAGAATTTTTTAAGGCGCCCATTTACCCCCCCTCTGGTCGCTACTTTCGGTCCTACACTCCTTTGATCAGTGAGGATGATTGCAGGATTCCAATCGTCCAATATTTGAGAAATCCAAGCCAAAAGGTTGACCGGAAGGTTCGGCGACAGGCTTTCAAATTTGTTTTTCTCAACGATGTGTTGTATCGCCGGACTATTGATGGAGTACTTTTGAAGTGTTTGGACTCCGATCAAGCTAGAGTTTTTGCAGGCGAAGTACATGAAGGGCTTTGCGGTACTCATCAGTCGGCCCTGAAGATGAGTTGGATGCTCAAAAGGGCGGGTTTTTATTAGCCGACTATGACTGAAGACTGTTTTAGATACTATAGAGGGTGTGATGCTTTCAAAAGTTTGGCAATATTCAGCTAGCACCAGCATCGATGCTCAATCCTATCATCAAACCATGGTCGTTCTGAGGTTGGAGCTTAGACTTCATCGGCCAAATTCATCCTCCGTCTTCAAAAGGGCATCGGTTCGTGTTGATGGCAATAGATTACTTCACCAAATGGACCGAGGCTGTACCGCTCAAGAACATGACTCACAACGAGGTAATTGATTTCATCTTGAAACATATTATACACAGATTTGGCATTCCCCAAACTCTCCCTACGGACCAAGGTATTTCGTTTGTTGCTAAAGAGCTGAGGGACTTTGCCGAATACTATGGTATCAAATTGGTAAACTCCTCCGTATATTATGCTCAGGCCAATGGTCAGGCCGAGTTTAGTAATAAAACTATGATTAAACTAATCAAGAAGAAGATTGAAGAGTTTCCAAAGAGGTGGCATGAGGTACTTTCCGAAGCTCTATGGGCTAGTAGAGTTGCAAGGAACGGTGCCACTAAAGTCAGTCCATATGAGTTAGTATATGGACAAGAAGCTGTTCTACGGTAGAGGTGGATCTCGGCTCACTTATATTTCTTAAGCAAGATGGCTTATCAGTCGACGAATATGAGACACTTCTAAAGGATAATTTAGAAGAAGTGACCGATAAGAGGTTGGATGCTCTATAGGCAATAGAGAAAGATAAAAGAAGAGTAGCTAGGGCCTACAACAAGAAGGTCAAGGAAAAATCGTTTCAAATCAATGACTTGGTGTGGAAGACGATTTTGCCATTAGGCGCTAGGAGTTCAAAATTTTGTAAATAGTCACCTTGTTGGAAAGGACCTTTTAAGGTAGTCGGAATTGCTCCACGCAATGCATATGTCCTAGAGTCTTTACAAGGAGAGCGATTTCGAAGGGATTTGAATGGTAGATATTTGAAAAAGTACTTCCCAAGTGTGTGGCAAAACGCTTGAAGTGTTAAAAGGCCGATATTGAAAGTATCACCCAAGGCTCGTCATGCTTTTAGCTCACTAATTTTGCTAAAAGGCAGGGGGCATGTGTTTATAGCAAAAAATGGAATTAATGGTTAAACTAGGCAAATACTAAAAATGGTATTTTTGACCGAAAAAATGCCAAACCTAACAAAGGCCACTCCAACCGGTTATGGTAGGCCACTCCAACCGGCCAGGTCCGGTCAGACCGGACCCATGGGCTCAGTCAGACCAGCCAGGGTTCAGAATATGAATCCGAGGAGGATTCGAGCTATTTGTACCCAAATCTTATCCTAACAGATTTTTGGTCGAATCTTACTCTATCTCTAGCTAGGGATAACCATCCCACCCCCAATAAATAGTAGGGGCAAGGCCGATTCAAGGCCCCCTCTCCAATCCGAAAAATCCAAAGCCCTAGCTTTGAATCGCGTTTATTTCCTTTACTTTCCGCATCTTCGTGGGTTTGCTTGAAAGCCCTCCATCTGTCGCGTCTGTAATCACGGTAACCCTTGCTAGTTCGCTTGTGAACCTCCTGTTAATCCACGTAATGGATTTCTATCCCTTTTTATCGGTTTTTATCGCCCTACTCGGTAATTTGGCCCTCTGGCTGAATTGTGTTTGATCTCTATTATCTTTGTAGAATAATTGTCTCCCCGAATACCTCCGCAAAATTGGGAGGTGATCGGATCTTGTTTGCTAGGCCATCCGAATTTTAACAGATCGGATCTGTCATCGCTGGTCCGACCGGTGGCGTAGGGCCGGTCTGACCGGAGCCCCTTCATCAGGCTGTTTTCGGCAATGGCTGGTCAGACCGAGGGTGCCCCGCCGGTCTGACCGGGATCCTCCGTGCCATGCCGAAGCCTTTCGCCGAAGCCCCGTTCGCTAGAGTTCTGCGCGCTAGAGCCCGCACGCGTCGAAGCCTGCCTCGCCGGTCCGACCGGGAGTACCTCGCCGGTCTGACCAGGACCCTCTGCACCACGCTGGAGCACACCTT
>JAAALK010001700.1:0-20701 GCA_019279435.1 Zizania palustris | reverse complement strand
TAACCTGACTAGCAGATCAAAACTCAAATGACCTAACCTCCTATGCCACTTCCAGAGCTCAGAAGAAGATCCAGCAATCAAACAGCGAGAAGGGCCAAAAGAACTAGAGAAGTCAATTCGAAAAACTTTACCGAAGGGTAAAATCTGACAAACCAAAGACCCTCTAGAGTCAACCACAGAAGAATTGCCCTTCTTAAAGCGCACTTCCAAACCATCCTCAAGAAGTTGCGACACAGAGATTAAATTAAAGTTCAGATTTTAACCAAAGCAACATTCTTTAAAGAGAAATGGTCTGAAATGTTGATTGAGCCTATGCCACTTACTTTCCCTTGACCGCTGTTCCCGAATGTGATGTACTCTTTGGAGCTCGGGGGAGTGAGACTGGAGAACCATCTGCGATGTCCCGTCATGTGGCGAGAGCATCCTGAGTCCATGATCCAAACATCCTCCAGTCCCCGGTCCTACACAATCAATGTCTGTAAGTGGGAGCAAATGGTCCGGCACCAGGTTTAGCAAAAGAGCTAAACCAGTGTCGAGCCATCTGCTCAAAAGATGGAAAGCGAAAACCATCAAAAGAGTTTGGACCAAAACGCGGCTCAAAACGCGGTCCACGGTTCTTCCTAACCCTTCGGCCACGAGGTCCAGAACCGTAGCCAACTCGGTCTGGGACTCTGCCGGAACGAACACCACCAACTGGAGCACGGGTAAGAAAGCCGTCTCCTCTACCACCACCTACACGACGCGGCCTGGCCTCTAGCCTCTCCCCGCGCCGAAAAACACGCAGTCTACCACCCTGCTGGTAGAACTGCACCTGATCACTACGAGCCCTCTCTGCTCTCTCAACCCGCTTCCTCCTGAAGCAAAACTCCGCAAGATGCCCGTCTCTCTGACAATACTCACAATGATAGGTAGGCTTCTTGGGATGTGGTTGAGGCTTGGGGTTCTTGGGCTTGGTAGTATTGGTGTGGTCTTCTTGGGCTGAGAGGGTCCAGGAAGAGAGTCTAGAGAAGAGTGGAGGTGTTTGGGCTTAGGAACCCAGATAGGCTTCTTGGGTGGAGCTTTGGGTGGTTCATGGATCACTCCATCCTTGGGCTGACAAGCCTGGGAGGTCTCAGTGGAGTGAGTCTTGGGATACCTCTCCTCTGGAGTCATTTTACTCCACTCCACTGCCCGGCTGAGGGCACTCTCAAAGTCAGCCTTGGTGTAGGTGTAACCTACTCCAAACCCATCCTTCCTCTTGAACTGCTGGATCATCATGCCGAGTTGTGGCTCTCTAGCACTGATCCAACTCAGGATAGACCGGAGATAAAAATTCTCATTTTGAGAATCAGCTAGCTCCTCTCTCAAGGAAGCTAGTACCTCCACCTGAGACAAGCAGGTCTCACACTCACTCTCCACTTGGACAGACTTTTCAGATTTCAGCTTGATCAACTCCATTCTAAGAGACAGACAGTTCTCACTGACAGTGGGTGGAACTGACAATGTCTCAAGCTCTAGCTTAGTCTGCGCAAGCTCAGCTCTTAACCTCTCCAAATCACCCAAATGCTCATCGCCCTTGGATTTCAGCTCAGCTAAGGCAGCTAGATGAGTTGGGCAATGAACACAGGGTGTGATGACAGTGGCTTGAGCATCTTTCAGCTCCAGCTGAGCGCTTTCAAGCTCAGTGGCCAAAGCATCCCTCTCATCAACCCTTTCTGTGTACCTAGACTTCAAAGTCGACAGGTCACACAGGAGCGCCTCACACTTCGGGCACTCACTGCTACCACCCAAGCAAGGGGAAGAAGATAGACTCTCAACTCTGCCGTTGGCTACGGCAAGCTCACTTTCTAACTCATCTATCCTTTTCTTAGCCCCCCTAAGCAGTTTTTCCCGATACTTCAACTCCTGACGATTGCTCTCAAGTAAATCAACAATTTCGCGCTCATATGATGATACCTTGCTATCGTCGTCGTCGGAGTCGTCGAAGGAGCTCTTTTCTTCCTTATCCCCAAGAGCCATTGAACAGAAGCTCTTGCGGGATCTTCGGCGCTGGTGTGAGCGGCTCTTCGGCTTGTCTCCGAAGGCCATGAAGCAGAGGCCCGCCGGATCGTCCTTGTCCTTCCCCTTCCTGATGACGATCTCCTCATCGCTTGAGCTTGATGAAGAGGAAGAAGACGTGGACTGCTTGGAGTAGCTCTTCTCCATCTCGGCGAAGAAGGCCTTGTCGCGCTTCTTGTTCTCTCGCCGGTAGTCCTTCAGGGCCTTCTTGAAGAATCGGGTCTTCGGCTTGCCCTTGTTGAAGGATGAGCTCTCATGCTTTCCGGAGTCGTGGAAGCTGCCACTGGTGCCCTTCTTGTATCCATTGCGCTTGGGGCAGTCGGCGATGAAGTGTCCTGGATCACCACATTCAAAGCATCCGGATTTTGTGCCGTGTCTTTTGAACATTCTTTTATCATAGACACGACGCACCCGGTTGTTAAAGAGACACAAATCATCATCTCCCAACAACTCAAGCTGGTCCTCAGTGATAGACATCAAAGAGAACCCAGCACAACTCACAGCAGAGGGATCAACAGAAGGTGTAGCAAGGGCCAGGGATTTTGATCCAGAGCCAGTGAGATTTGATCTCAACTGGATATCTACCTCAGTGGCCTTCAGCTTGCTAAACAACTCAGAAATGGTCAAGGTATCGTAAGAAGTACTCTCAACGATAGATGATACCTTGATCTCCCAGATCTTTGGGTCCAAGGTATGAAGAACCTTGAGCGCCTGCTCGTGATCTGAGACTAACTGAGCACCCTCAGCCTTGTTGTCCCGAATCTTGTTAATGATCGACTGAAAGCGACCAAACAAAGCCTCAACAGATTCACCCGGCTTCTGTGTGAAATTCTCATATTCACGCCGGTAGGTCTGATAGAGCCGAGCCTTGACCTGTGCTGTTCCCTCATGGTGTGCCTTGAGGGTAGCCCAGATCTCTCTCGCAGTGGAGAGATGACTCACACGCTCAAACTCAGTGGGACCTAAACCAGAAAACAGAATGTTCACAGCCTTACTGTTGCTCAGATGCTGAGCAATGATACCAGCAGTACCATGCTCAGTGACTGGCAGAATGACAAATGTGGTGTGAACACAAATGTCCCATATGTCCGAGCCCTGGCTCATTAGATAAGCTCGCATGCGAGTCTTCCAATAATTATAGCCATAGGCTTCCAAGGACGGGACCTTGCCAGGAGACGTCATGGTCACTACCGGGGTTTAGAACCGGTTAAGGTATGGAAAAACCCTAACCAGGCTCTGATACCACTTGTAGGACCGAAAGTAGCGACCAGAGGGGGGGTGAATGGGCGCCTAAAAATTCTTTCGAATCAATGGCCTGCTCCCAAAACCCAACGCATTTTAAAAAGAAAAACTAAACAGCAACGCGAGAACAGATTGACTAAGTCTGCAGATTCGAAGTTTGCTGATTCTGAGGTTGCAGATTCTGAGGTTGCAGATTCTGAGGTTGCAGATTCTGAGGTTGCAGATTCGAAGTATGCAGATTCGAAGTATGCAGATTCGAAGGTTGCAGATTCGAAGTATGCAGATTCGAAGGTTGCAGATTCGAAGTATGCAGATTCGAAGGTTGCAGATTCGAAGTATGCTGATTCGAAGCTTGCAGATTCGAAGTCTGCTGATTCGAAGTCTGCTGATTCGACGTCTGCAGGTTCGAAGCTTGCAGATTCGAAGTCTGCAGATTCGAAGCTTGCAGATTCGAAGTCTGCTGATTCGAAGTCTGCTGATTCGAAGCCTGCAGGTTCGAAGCTTGCAGATTCGAAGTCTGCAGATTCGAAGCTTGCAGATTCGAAGTCTGCTGATTCGAAGTCTGCTGATTCGAAGCCTGCTGATTCGAAGTCTGCAGGTTCGAAGCTTGCAGATTCGAAGTCTGCAGATTCGAAGCTTGCAGATTCGAAGTCTGCTGATTCGAAGTCTGCTGATTCGAAGCCTGCAGATTCGAAGCTTGCAGATTCAAAGTCTGCAACACAGAGTTGGACTTCACACAAGAAAAGGGACTTTGACCCTGCCAACTCGATCAAAAAGCAACACAGGAAAAGCAAGGCTAAAGTACTAGCATACTGTAGCTACAGGAAAGTAGTACTACTTGCTACAGCAAGAACTAGTACTCCCACCGTGAAGAACACACCCAGCCGAAGAAGCTTCTCTTCAAGAATAAATTCAGCAGCCCGTAGGTAAGGGAATAACTCCCCAAACCAAACAAAATACAAGCAATAAATTCACCAGAGTTCAAAGATTAAATGCATCCAAAGATTTGAGCCAAAAGAATGCAAGAACAGGGAGAGGAAGACTCTGGCGGCGCACACAGGAGAGAGAAGACAGTGACCCAAAAAGGTGGATTTGATTTCAGCACAAGGGTAGTCCAAACCCTAGGGATTGGGGTGCTATTTATAGGCAGCCCAACACTAGGAATATTCTACCAGCCCCTTAGGGTTTTACAGACTCAAAAATACAGAAAAAGACTCTACTGCCCTTAGGTATTTTTACAGACACAACTGACTGACTGTGGGCCTAGAGTAACAGATGACATATCCTGAAGCTACTCTTCTGGACAGTCGGATACAAAATCAACGGTTGTCAGTTTTACGCCGAAACTGACAAAGCCTCCACCAGCTTTGCACCAGGTACCCGGATTGGGCCGGCCCGACTCCGCAGCTCTCTCAGCCCGGCAATCGCTCACCGCCCGTGTACCTGAGTCAGTCCTGGTCAACAGCCCAGTGGGTCTTCTACTGCTTCTGGCCCATGCACCCGGATTGGGCCAGCCCGACTTCGCAGCCTCCTCTACCCGACAGTCGCTCGCTGCCCGTGTACCTGAGTCACATGCGGCCCATAAAACAGCAGATCTCTTCTTCTTCTGTCCTGTTTGACTATCGTTGACAATGACTCATCACTTCTGGAGCCATGAGGCCCATGCTATTCAGCATGGCTCCTCACTGGATGAATGACTCCCTCTCGAGTTGCGTCAACTACTGAAGACGTAGTCAACCCTCGGATCTGCGACTTCGTATGAGCGAAGCACTTGAAGTATTGTCTCAATGTCTCTCCAGGGAGCTGCTTCACCTGGAAAAGACTTCCCGTTGACATTGGGGGCACGAAGGTGCCTTGGAAATTGCTTACGAACTTCTTCTTCAGCTGCCCCCATGAATTAATTGATCCTGGCTTTAAGGACCAGAACCACCGCAATGCCACTACCTGAAGAGCTAGGGGAAAGCATTTTGCCATGGTGTCCCGCACTCCTCCACTAGCTTCAATTTCTAGAGCATAAGAACGGACAAATTCTCCAGGATCTTCATCTCCGGCATACTTGCAAAGCTTCGAAGTTTTGAACTTGGGGTCGAAGCGTACTTTCTTGCAACTCGAGATGCAGCGGAGCCTCGGTATCGAAGGAGGCATTCTCTGGGGCTTCAGGATAATAACCTCGTCATCTTCAGGCACTTCAGGAATGGTTGTGGTGGGTTGAGAGCGAAACCTATTCGCGGCTTCTTGCCACCACCTTGCAACTTTGGCTTGGAGACTGGCCATTTGGGCGGCCATATTACCAAGATTGTCTTCATCTCCTTCGGAAGGATCTTCCGGGTCTTGAGAACTGTATGGATCAGTTCGAAGTGGAACCTGAGGTGGAAGAGGGACTCCGGGTGGCCGAAGTATGGATGGAGTTGGCGGAGGAACTCCGTATGCTCGAGGAAGGGGAATCCCTTCCGGGGTTGGGGTGGAGGAAACGTCGAAGGTCCTCCGACCTCAACTGTATCTGAAGATCTTACTCCGGAGGTCCGAGGGGACCTCCGAACAGGATTACTGGCTGCACTCCGCTTAGGAGTCATGGTGTAAGAAGTTGGTAGAGAACGAAGTTTCTTGGACCAGGTTCCCCACGGACGGCGCCAACTGTTGGCGTAAAAGATTACGCTAACAGGTTTCTGAAGATTAGAAACTAACAAACAAAGTGTTTGCGAAGAAAACTATTCCAAGCCTCCGAATGGATAATAACTTAGAATAGTTCGAAAGTGTGTATTGAATAACTTGTATTCGGTCCTTATTACAGAGTTAAACGGGGGGTATTTATAGGCCCAAACATTAAGGAAAAGACCTTTTTACCCCTCTATTACAACCGACATAGTGGAAACTATTCGGTACCCTTCATAGGGCTAAAATGGTAAAAGACTAATCTAATGAGAAAGAAGATAAGTCTTCCATCTTAGCTGGCAAAGAAGTTCTCGGAAGAGTCCAAGTTCGAAGATATACTCCGAACTAAAGCCTGTCATCATACTTCGAACTTGACTTGATGCATCTCTGAAATTATATGTTGGAAGTCTTCGTCTTAATCACCAGTATTTATCTCGTCACTGCAATAACCCTGAAGATGGAATATTTTCCCCCAACACAAAGCTTCCGACTTCATTTCTTCTGATTGTGCTGATGTTGAGGCTTCTTTAATTTCTGGAGGATGAAATATTTTCCCCCAACAACAACATACTGATAGATTCTGGACTCTATCTTGTTTTGACGATTCGCATTGATCTAGAAGTAATTTTGAGGTGAAACAAGCAGCATTGGAAAGGTGTTGAAGTTATCTTTCCTTTCTCGTGTGGAACGTCAAAAACGGAGTTCGTATGCGGCCTAGGCATTAATTTTAGTGAACGCTCCTGGAATCCGAGTTAGACACGAATTGTACTTAGATTGGACTCTCAACTTGGCATGATGTCCTCCCTAGTGCTTCTCTAGCACTTTTCTTATCTCCAAGTGATTTTCATCATCTTCATGGTTCCTAACAATAATAATAATATTAGGTAGCAATTTATTCTCAAGATAATATAATAAGGTACTTAGAAATGAGTTGACCTGGAGATTTAATTGTCGTGCTCGAACTCGAGTAATTGGATCTTGGTATTCATGTATGGTTATATCATTGGTAGAGATGTCCTCGTCATACTTCCCTTCTTGATTTAGAGTCATCATCGACTCAACGTCTATTGGTCCCCAATCAACTTTCATGATAATACATCAGTTCCATATACATACATCTCTTGTTTTAATCCAAGAAAAGTATTTTCGAAATTGAAAACAAACACATCTCATAGTTTGGCATCCATGGTTCAAATATATAAAAAGTAAACCTAACGTACAAAGAATGCACCTTAACCTGTTTTCTCATAGTCATGGTCACATCACGAGTCCCCATACCTGATTTCATCCTAAGCCACTACGAACTTGCTTGTAGCATCTTCTTGAGGACACTGCATCTAGCAAGGGTCGATGTCGATGTTGGAGCGACGGGATCACTACTACCACATGGGACCACTGCTGCCACCTGGATCCATGGGAAACTGTCGTCGCCGGGGGTCCACATGGGACCATCGCTTGGAGCCATGGGCCGCCGCCATCGCCTGCATCCGCTGCTGCCACCGCCTAGAGCCGCTAGGTTCATCACCGCCGTTAGGAGGTGTATGTCACTGTGTTTGCTTGGATCTACAACTACTTGGCTACTTAGGGACGTTGCAGGCGAGGAGTGAGGACTATGAGCGGCGGAGGCTATGCGAGAAAGCGGGAGGATTGGGGACAACACATGCACGACTAGGGTTAGCAATCAACTTGTGGCTAGGCTATTGGGCCACACCTGTGGTTTGGGCCTTTGCAGGATGTGCACTTCTGCATCGCATGGGCATGGACACGATGGGAGGAACCAGGCCTACTGTGGCGTGGCTATATGGCCCACGGGGAGTCAAAGACGGGGCCTATAGAACATCCCGAACCCAATTACCCAATGAAATTCTTTTGTATTTTCATTCATAAGTAATAAATTTATTTTATTTTTATCTTCCAATAGAGTTTTCCCCTCTCCTTGGGCATCATATTTTGGATCCTAGTTACCTTTAGGGGTGGAAACGGGTCGAGTCAGATTCAGGTTGGAGAATACCAGACCCAAACCCAAACCTAGTAGGATTCGGCCCCGTTATCCCCGCGGGTGAATTTCTCCACCGCACAAACACGATGGGTCCCCGTGGACCCATTTTCAAATTTCAAAGTACACAAATGATATAATTTACCGATCACAAATATAGCAAAATTCAAACCAAACATCATCATAAATCATCTTTTTTACATTTTTGAACATTTCAACAAGCAAATATTATGAAATCTACTACATTGAGCCAATATTATATATATATATACTATTCTACATCACGGGTGTAGAATAGCTATTCTACTAAGAAATCTACTACTGAGAAAAAGTAGTACTCAATTGCTATTCTACTGAGAAAATCTACTACTGAAAGTGGTCGGTGTAGAATATCTATTCTACACAAGTTGTGTAGAATAGCGCTCCCGCACTACAAGAAAACAGGGAACTTCCGTCGGCCAAAGCCGACGGAAGTTAAGCCAATACCGACGGAAGAAGCTAATTTCCGTCGGCAAAAGCCTAACTTCCGTCAGCATTTGACAGATGGAGTCGTTTCGATGAAAGTTAGTTAACTTCCGTTGGCTGTCAATGGAAGTTAGCTAACTTCCGTCGGCCGGGGTGTGGTCGACAGAAGTTAACGGGAAAAACAGAAAAAAGTAAAAAAAGAACAAAGTAACTTCCGTCGGCTAAATACTAGCCGACGGAAGTTAATTTTTTTATTTTTTATTTTATTTTCTTTTTTTGCTTTGTTCTATTTATTCACAGAGTGCAGTATAGAACTTTTTTCCGTTTGCTTTTTTTTCTTTTCACAAGACATTTTTGACAAAATGTTTGCAATAAAAGAAGCATAGCTTTAGCTAAAAAAATTATTGGTATTAAGATGCCACTAGAAGGTCTATATAAACCACAAAATGGCATATACTATGCACAAAATTTTGCACGTGGAGAAAACATTAATGATTGTCAGAAAATAAGTTATAATATTTGAAGAAAACATCATATACTAATCCACAAATAAAAACCATCATACAGTTTGCTCTATTTCTAGTTAAAGTTCAAACACAACTGCATGAATTAATTTTCCATACTATATCTAGTATAACAAGAAAAAAAAGTCCCCATAAGGTGCATCACCATTTTGCTGAGATGTCTGAATCATGAAGATGCCTATGAACAAGTAGATAGAAAAACGTCAGGAAGTTTTAGCATCAATTATTCTTCAGACAACATATCAATTCTAAAACAACCATAAAATATAATGTGTATGGAACTTGTGGCCATTTTAGTTGTATAAAACAGTTATAGAAAAGGATCATTGAAATATCTAACAGTTTCATATAAATCAACAACAAAAATTTGCATCTTCCTCATGGAAATGAAAAGGGGCAAACTTTAAGAGTGCACCCAACTTACCACGGTATATTTTTCACTTAATGTGGAAGAAAACTTATTTCATACAGAAATTGAATTTACTTCATGAATCATGACTAATATTTAAGTGTTCATATACTATGTTGTGACTAGTGCAAATATTTAAGTGTTCATAATCAACGCTACAACCAAATGATGCCAGAATCAAAATCAATGACAAAACACTAGATTAGCTAAAATAATATTTTATGTTCAGCACGGAGCAATGCACTCACCATTTATAATCTTGTTTCGGATGAGACTCTGAAGGAAAACACAAATTAGTCTGCATGTATTTATCCTGCACCACAACAAAAAAACCGTACTTAAGGAATTTTAAGAAAGTAATGCATTTAACAAGTGAGACAGATTGAAATTACTGAATACTAAATAATCAAAAGAAGATTGAAATTCAGTAATTTGATGGTATTATTCAGCTCATCCTGGAGGCCCTCTGCGGCGTTGATGTTCATGTGCAGCGCCACCGACTTGTTGAGCACCTCTGCGTTCGGGAGGCACGGGGAGGCGGGCGGAGGGCAGAGGGCGAGGTGGGGAGGCACGGGGAGATACAGAGACGGGTGGGAGGCGGGTGGAGGGCAGAGGGTGAGGTGGGGAGGAGCGGGGAGATGCGGAGGCGATGGCCGAGAGGCGCGGAGGCAGGCAGCGGGTGAGGCAGGTGGGCTGGAGGTGAGGAGGTGGGCGGTGAGCAAAGGGCGGAGAGGTGTGGAGGCGGTGACCAAGAGGCGTGGAGGCGGCGACCAGGAGGTGAGGAGGTCAGGCAAGGAAGTAGGGAGGCGGGGTGGCGGGCGGAGGACGAAAAAACCTAGGCGCACTTGAAAAAAATAGGACACATTGCTGAAAAAATATCTTCTGTCGGCCACAGCTAAAGTCGACGGTACATAAGTAACTTCTATCGGCTTTCCAAAATACCGACGGAAATTAAAAAAGCCGATAGAAATTTACTGTTTTCTTGTAGCACCACATATATATATATATATATATATTTATATATGAATTTTTATTTACTGGACCTGAGACCCACGAGTAAAATAACCAACCTGATCCGAAACCCAACTTTATACAAAGCTCCGATGAACCCAAAGGTTAAAAAATGAACCCCACCCTAATCTCATAGTACAGATCCCTGACTGGTGAGCCCACTATGTATTGCCAATTGCCACCCCTAGGTACCATCCCTACGTACCTCTCCGACGGCGTGCAGCGCTTTCTCACTGCCATTCTCGTACCGCACGTCCGCACCCCAATTTCCCGAAAAAACGCCTAATCTGATTACCCAGGAAAACCAAACTCCAGAAAAACAATGTGTAAGTGTACATTTTTTTTAAAAAAAACGCCATGTCTAGTCTTCAGTCCAGATTCTATGTTACAAAAGTATATGCTTGTGACTAGTAATTAAACCATTTTTGCAGGGATTTGCTATAAGCTTTTTCAAAAAGACTCAAAAAACAGAAAAAAATATCCATCCACATGCATGACCGGAGTTTGAGAGGTGTATCCCTTCATAACCAAGCATACATGACCCTCTTTAGCACTGTCCTTCAAAGGGTCTAGAGCATCTCAAGAGGAGCTCTGAGATGCATTCTTTAAAATTTTAACATTAAAATAAAAAATCAATTTTAATAGATATTTTAAATGACTTCCACAAATAAGGATTACTTAAAATTAATCCTTAGAGACACATATACTCTATTGGAGAGAAATTTATTTAATGTGGTTTACGTTCAAAAAGAATCCCCTGGACGCAAATGTTAAAGATACCATCGGAGATACTCGAACATACTAACATACTGTAATTGAAACATAATTCGGAACAAGGTGTTGTCGATGCGCATGATCAACATAGTGCTCGAAAAGCCCAAATGAAATGCCTTGACAGTTGTGCTCAGGTCTAAAAAAGAAGCATTTAACAGTTTGAACGCTATTGTTAGGCTAAAAGTTCAACTTGGATCAAAAGAATTCCCACTTTTCATACATAAGCTGAATTCAACATTCTCAAATAGGACTTCTGTCTTTTCAAGTAAAGAAAAAGCAAATAAAACTTAGGCCACTTTTAAGCAGTTGCACACTTTGGACTGTGCCAACAAATCTGATATAAGAGACAGCCCTGTTGTAGCCTTAATGACGTAATAATCACGCCTCTAGGCTTACCAAATGCATAACCAAAACTCCAAATTAACAAGAACTTTGAATTTCATGACTTAAACAAAAGTTGATCCCGTGTCCTACTCACACACTTGATTGTACTCACCCAATCCCCTATCTAGTGTATATTGGAACAGGTGACACACAAACTCCAACCTATATGCTAGCTTGATCCATGTCTCACCTTTCTTAAAACCCTAATTTATCACTCCATTAATTCAGCTCCAACTCCATCACCACCCAATCTATATATAACACACACAACCATGCAAAGCCACAAACACAAGCGCCCAGAGAAGCTTAGGTAGCTTGCAAAGTGCATAGTAGCCATCCATGGAGTTCTTCCATTGCATTTCCATCCTTATGCTGCTCTCTTCCTCGGTTGCGGCGGCGGTGACTGGCCCTCCGGGGACGATCGAGCGCATAACCAAGCAGCAGATCCTGGCGAGCATCCCGCCGCCCGGTCACGGCGATGGCGGCGCCACCATACACCCGCCCGTGTTGTTCCTCACGTCGCCATCGGGCAAGTACGCCGCCTACTTCGTGCGCTCCCACACCATGCCCGGCGCCGGCGGGCTTGGAGCTGACTTCTGCTACGTGGAGGTGGTCGACACATCGGCGCATGAGGCGGCGGCGACCGGGGGCAGTGTGTGGGAGTCGGAGTGCCGGCCGGTGAGCACGGTGAACACGTGCACACTGCTCTTCTCGTATCACGGACTGGAGGTGTTCGACGGCAGCGAGGAGGTATGGCATGGTGAGACCAACACTGACGGCACCAACTTCCTGCAGAGACTCGAGCTCGTCGACGACGGCGACATGCGCATCCGCGACAAGGATGGCGAGCTCGCCTGGAGGGCCAGCGATGAGCCACGCCACGCTCAGCGCTGCGGCGCGCCGGGCTCCCCTGGCCTCGCCACCGCGCTCCCGCCCTTCGCCGAGCCCATCGGCGCGCACAGCAGTAACCTCCCATTCGGCCAGTTCCCCGACGGCAACGGCCGAGCAGCGGAGCTTCCTCAAGCGGCGGACCTACGCAGCGGTGTCGCCGCGGGGGGCCTCGGCGGCGCCGGAGCGGTTGCGCCACTGACGGGGGCCCTGGGCCGCGACGCAGCATTGGTGCCATTGTCAGGGGCGGTCGGAAACGACGCGGCGTTGGCACCATTGCCGGGGGGCGCAGTCGGAGGGGACGCAGCGTTGGCACCGCTGCCGGGGGCAGTCGGAGGGGACGCGGCGTTCGCACCATTGCCGGGGACCATCGGAGGGGACGCGGCGTATGCGCCATTGCGGGGAGATCAGGTGGATGCTGCTGCTGCTGCCGGCGCCGCCGCGGAGGCAGCCGGTGCAGGCGCCGCCGCGGAGGCAGCCGGTGCAGGCGCCGCCGCGGAGGCAGCCGGTGCAGGCGCCGGCGACGTCGCTGCAACGACGTCAGGAGCGTTCGGCAGCCAACCGCTTGTGGACAACAGCCTCTTTGACAGTGGGGCCTGGAAGGTCGACGGCCGTGGGTCTCACCTCGCTGCCATTGTCGTCGCTCTGTGTGTCAGCGTCGTCGTGGGCGTGACATTCTAAGGACACTTGCAGCGGTGTACGCAATACTTGGGTAATTAATTGGCCATTTGAGCTTAATTTTTCTCTTATGTATGGATTTGTAACTCGATTGGTCGTGAGATTTGTATTTTCTTTTGGGGTTTATTAATCGCAAGTTATATTCAAGGATGGATAAATCGCTCTTGTCATGAGTTTCCCGCACCTCCAATATTGCAGGAGAACTATGCATGCACCACTAGCAAAGAACAATGTACCCAATCAACCTAAAACTACGAAGAAATTAACTAATTAACTTGTGTTTCTGAAAATTTTAACCTTGTTTCTAAAAAAATCAAACTCGTTTCTGAAGGCCCGCCGGCACGTGCCTCACTCTCGCCCCCACCCCGCCTCACTTAGGGATGGATTCGGATCGGATAGAAACGAATCCGAATAGCACTATTACCACATTTTAATTCGAATACGAATACAGATTCAGATGTTTTCGAATACGAATATAAAACAGATGTTTCGAATACGAATACGTATTCGGATGTTTACTCGGTTTAACTCTAAATATTCGTTGTTTCACAATTTTTCAAAAGTCCAAAGGGTTCAATATACCAAATTAGAATAATAATTATAAGAAACAATGATACACAATAAATCATGCACAAACTAAATTTTTAAACAACACTAGCTAAAATTCATAATACACAACAACCAACAAGAACTACATTCTTGAACCGAAATTCATCATATATTTCAACCAACCAGAACACAAAATTGAGTCCACGCGCGCCAATGCAGAAAAATAGGCGGCAATTTGGAAAGAATTGGCTGAATTTTATTATTTTTAAAAATTAAATATTTTCAAAAATTTATTAACATCCTATATGATAAATTTCTCGAAACATTTTAAAAATTTTATCATGGTATATACGTATAATATTATAACACCGTGACACGTATCGTATTTTTCAGACTTTATTTGATTTTTTATAATTAAAAAACTTTTAAGCTCCACATTACCGATGAAGTGTCGTAACATAATTTTTTTAACATTTATTTAAATTTAGTGGATAAGAAATAAAATGGACACAAATAGGGAATGTAATTTTTCTATAATTTTAGTGCATTATTTTAGGTACTTGCAGTTCAAATATCACATATTCCAATTTAAATACTAGAAACACAATTAATGAGTTAAAATTATAAAATGGATCTAGAAAAATACAAAAAATATATGGGATTATATATGTTGTATTTTTATTATATAAAAAAATTCAAGTTCAAACAAACATTTAACTATCAATTTACTTTAAATAATAGCTTATTACTTCTCAAAACTCTAATTCCTCTCAAAAGAATCTTAGATTTCTTAACATCTTATTTGATAAAATTTTAGAAACATTTTAAAAATTTTATCATGATATCTACGTATAATGTTATGACACTGTGACAAGTCTCGTATTTTTCAGACTTTATTTGATTTTTTTATAATTAAAAAACCTGAAAGCTCTATGTTACCAATGAAGTATCGTAACATAAATTTTTTAACATTTCTTTAAATTTAGTGTATAAGAACTAAAAATGGACAAAAAATAGTGAATGTGATTTTTCTATAAATTTTAGTGCATTATTTTAGGTACTTGCAGTTCAAATTTCACATATTCCAATTTAAATACTAGAAACACAATTAATGAGTTAAAAATAGCAAATGGATCTAGAAAAATACAAAAACATTATATGGTATGACATATGTTGTATTTTGATTATATAAAAAAATTAAAGTTCAAACAAATATTTAACCATCAATTTACTTTATACCATAGCCTATTTCTTCTCAAAACTTTATTTCCTCTCAAGAGAATCTCAGATTTCTTAACATACTATATGATAAATTTCTCGAAATATTTTCAAAATTTTATCATGGTATATAATTATAATATTATAACATCGTGATAAGTCTCGTATTTTTGAGACTTTATTTGAATTTTTTATAATTAAAAATCCTTAAGCTCCATGTTACCGATGAAGTGTAGTAACATAAATTTTTAACATTTCTTTAAATTTAGTGGATAAGAACTATAAATGGACACAAAATAGTGAATGTGATTTGTCGATAAATTTTAGTGCACTATTTTAGGTACTTGCAGTTCAAATTTCACATATTCCAATTTAAATACTAGAAACACAATTAATGAGTTAAAAATAGCAAATGGATCTAGAAAAATACACAAATTTATATGGTATGAGATATGTTGTATTTTTATTATATAAAAAAATTCAAGTTCAAACAAATATTTAACCATCAATTTACTTTAAACCATAGCCCATTCCTTCTCAAAACTCTATTTCCTCTTAAAAGAATCTTAGATTTCTAACATTCTACACGATAAATTTCTTGAAATATTTTAAAAAATTTTACCATGGTATATACGTAATATTATAACACCGTGATAAGTCTCATATTTTTCAGACTTTTTTTTGATTTTTTTATAATTAAAAAACCCTTAACCTCCACGTTACCGATGAAGTGTCGTAACATAAATTTTTTAAACATTTCTTTAAATTTAGTGGATAAGAACTAAAAAATGACACAAAATAGTGAATGTGATTTTTCGATAAATTTTAGTGCATTATTTAGGTACTTGCAGTTCAAATTTCACATATTCCAATTTAAATACTAGAAACACAATTAATGAGTTAAAAATAGCAAATGGATCTAGAAAAATACAAAACAATTATATGGTATGAGATATGTTGTATTTTGATTATATAAAAAAATTCAAGTTCAAACAAATATTTAACCATCAATTTACTTTAAATCATAACCTATTCCTTCTCAAAACTCTATTCATCTCAAGAGAATCTTAGATTTCTTAACATTTTATATGATAATTTCTCGAAACTTTTTCAAAATTTTATCATGGTATCTACGCATAATATTACAAACATGTGATAAGTATCGTATTTTTCAGACTTTATTTGATTTTTTTATAATTAAAAAACCCTTAAGATCTATGTTACCAATGAAGTGTCGTAACATAAATTTTTTAATATTTCTTTAAATTTCATGGATAAGAACTAAAAATGGACACAAAATAGTGAATGCAATTTTTCTATAAATTTTAATGCACTTATAGTAGGTAATTCCATTTCAAATTTCACATATTTCAATTTAAATACTAGAAACACAATTAATGAGTTAAAAAATAGCAAATGTATCTAAAAAATACAAAAAATTATATGAAATGAGATATGTTGTATTTTGATTATAAAAAAATTAAAGTTCAAACAAATATGTAACCATCAATTTATTTTAAACCATAACTTATTAATATTCACTAACTTAAGTATTCCATAATTATATAAATAATAAATAAACCATTAATATAGTGATAATATATTATCTTGAGTCTAAGTTTAATCTGTGTGAAATCCTAAAATGAATACGGATGTATCCATTTTCATATCCACATTCAGCAGAATTCGGATATCCGTTTCCATATCCACATTTGTAAAATGAATTCGGATATTCCGAATGTCATCCATATTTAAATTCGGATACAAATACGGATATCCATATTTACAGTAAATTCGAATACGAATACGAATAATTCGGATATTCTGACATCCATATCCATCCCTAGCCTCAGCCATACTCACCTCGCGCCGCTTCGTCCCTGACCACCCCCGTGCCTATGTCTCACTTTGCCCCCGTCCACCTCGGCCCCCATGCGTGTCCATCGCTGCTCCGCGCTTTGCCGGCACCTCCTACGACCACTGCTTACACTATCTAATCATTAGTAACAGGAATTATAAAACACTAGCGATGGAAATTAGGCTATTATTTTTATTGTGTCAATAAAATCTTATCATTATGGATAGGTGTTCACTCGTCACTAAAGAACAAACTCTAGATTGAACTGACACCTTTTAATGCTGGACCACAATATCCATCCGTCACTAAAAGATACTATTTCGTGACGGTACTCTATAACGAGCTCAACAAAATGAGTTTAGTAAGAATAGATTAAGGTTCCAATGGTAATAATAAATGAAGAAAATATTACTCATTGATTATGATTTGATTATGGAGTAGTCCTCTCTTAGTGTGATTATCATTGGGTTCAAATGGTCTTACCATGTCGATATACCATATGCTCTCATATTCACTCAATGAAGAGTTGGCCTAGTATAGGATGTGTGTGACAACTAATTAGTTAAATTTACTACTAAAGAATATTAGATAAAATGTGACTTAAAGGAACAAACTATATGATAAACATTGAAGACTACAAAATGATAAACATAACATTCATAAAAGTATAAATATGGCATAGGCAAATATCAACATTCATAGATTCACTAAAGTACCAATATGGTATAATCAAATACCAAATTCATAGATTCAATAAAGGGGTCGTCTAGGATTCTTAGTGCATGTGGGTAAGTACTTTGGGAGGAGAAGGAAGAATCAAGATAATGCATTGACAAGGATGAGTCGTCAATTGTTGGCGTAAAAGATTACGTCAACATGTTTGAGTGGTTTACAATGAGAGGGCAATCTTTCTTTGGGACTAAGTCTCTGGACAGGATGACCCTTGCTGGAAGTTGTATTTCTTGCTCTCTAGAGATGATGATCCTATACAATATGGGAGGAAGGTATTTATAGGGGAGCCATTGCAAGACAAATACCTTCCTACCCTCAATCTTACATACATCATTACAGACTCTGTATTCCTAATTTAGTAGGGGTACGACAGTACCGATTCCACATGTTTGCCTGAGCAAAAATACGTGCGATAGGTGTGACGACACACGTGTGTGGTCCAATCGTACAATCAGTCACGACGTGACCACTACACACTCCAGCGACCCATTCTACAGGAACTACTTAACACTACGATCGTCGTATCTTCACTTTAGTGGTTGCTGTCGAAGACCACAGGAGTATGGAGTGCTCCACACTAGGCCTCCATCATGGCCCTCTTTGGAACTGTTCGTCGGAGATCTCCAACCTCCAAAGGATCTGCACACTCCACCAGCCCTCCGTCGTGGCCTTCTTGGGAACCGTCTGTCGGAGACCCCTAACCTCGGGCAGGCTCCGCATTAGCCTCCGGCGTTTGTGCAAGGGCCCCGAGCCCCTGCGGAGCCCATCTTTGACCTCAGGATGCTCCTGGTACACCGTGGTCACCGCCCTATGGCTTCACGCCTGGTAATTAGGACCCTTACAGTTAGCTTCGTGGCCGCATCGTAGCCCGCGGTCTCCGCCATTACTACCATTGGGATTATTCCCCCAACATACCCCTCGCATGCGTCCGTTTGGCTGACCTGCAAGTAAGAAGGGCGGATGCGCTAGAAATATACCGTATAAAATCCTCGAAGACGAGCTGACCTTCGATGTGGTTTTAGAATGTCTTAACGGCAGTAGAGGTTTGAACTGATAGAGCTAGGTAGACGGAGCGTCTCGCCGCATGGACTCCCATCACGTGGCTCAGGCTCCTAGGGTGCCCTTTCAGACACGCCTGGTCGTGGCCCCCACGCCAGCCTCAGGAGAATATGGACCGGCGTGGTGGCGGCAAGCCGCGCGGGCCCCCCGAGCCCCTATATAAGGTAGCAACCTTTCTAGCTACGGCTGAGCCCTACAATCGCTTTCAATTTCCTTGTCCTAGACTTCTCGTCCGCATCTAGTGCTCGTTTCCGGCTGCTAGTTCTCTCCTCTCAAACAGCCCTGCACATCAAGAAGATGATGAAGAGAAGAGTGTTGTCTCCACCGTGACCCCCACTTCATTCAACAGCAAACGGTGGTGACAGTAGCAGCGGTGACACCGAGTTCCGTAAAAACTTGAGCAAGAGCCCTAAGAAGTATTTGAGCTCACCCATGAGGCTCATCTCGAATTCGTTGTGCATCTGCTCAAAAAACTTTGATACAAACTCATTAGAAGAACCACCAAAAATAATGTCGTCCACGTAAATCTGAGCAATCAAGAATTCAGAGCCAACTCGGTGCAAGAAAAGAGTTTTGTCCACAAACCCATCACAAAGCCATTCCGAAAAACTACTTCAAACGATCATACCAAGCCATGGGGGCTTGCTTTAGACCATATAAAGCTTTTTGCAACTTGAAAACATGTGGAGGAAACTTAGGGTTTTCAAAACTCGGGGGCTGCCTAACATAGACTTCCTCCTCTATGTACCCATTCAGAAAAGCACTCTTGACATCCATTTGAAAAAGCGTAATACCTTTAGAAGCAGCGAATGCTAAAAGTATGCAAATAGACTCAAGACGGGCAATAGGGGCAAAAGTCTCAAAATCAATACCCTCTTTCTGTAGGACCAAAAGTAGTGACCAGAGGGGGTGAATGGACGCCTAAAAAATTCTTTCGAATCTATGGCCTGCTCCCAACACCCCACACCTCAACAGACTTAGCAGGGAAAAGTAAACAGATCAACAAAGCCTAAAATGATCTAGCCTAAAAACAATCGGTGTCCTAAATGAGAAGACACCAAACCAGTGTTGAAAGGCAGTTTAACAAAGCATTTAAAACATGGACGAATCAAGCCTCACAAAAATAGATCATCACAGAGGTTTAATTTGAGTGCACGTAAAACGAGGAGTCTTACTATTCAAAGTTCTCTCCTATTCGGTAATTGATGAAGCCTGTTCAAAGTATGCTGATGTTCACCGAAGTCTGCAGTGCTTCAGTGTAGATAGTTCGTCCTTCGAAGTTCACAACCACCAAAGATAGAACCGAAGCATGCAAGACACAAATAAATTCGAAGCTAGTTCGAAGGTTGAGCAGCAGACTCCGAAGAAGTCATACCCCGAAAACGAAACCACCTTTGAAGTATTCACACCTCAAATTTACTGCCTCCGAACCGAGGTCTACAGAAAAAAACAGCCAAAGACAGAGCTACAGACTTGTTGCTAGCAAAAAATGGCATTAAAGGCTAGATTGTCAAAATATCAGTTTTTGGTGATTTGGGCCGAAAGTACACATGTCCAGGGTCTGTCCGAAGCCCTACAGAGCCGAAGTCCATTGAGCTATGGGCTCCGAAAGCCTCTAGCCAGCCCATGGGCTTCGGCCAGGAAGCCTTCAGAGGCCCACGCTGCCGAAGCTTCGGCCCGAGGAGCAGGCCTCGATGGGCCTGACCGAAGCCCACCTCGGCAGAGATAGAGTTGTATGCGTTCCCAGCTCAATCTTTATCTCTATATAGTCGGATTAATAGCATATTAGATTAGGAGTTAAGCCCCTATAAATAGAGTAGCAAGGCCGGCATAGAGAAACCCCCCCAACTCAAACCAAACAAAGCCCCATGCTTTGATCGTATTTACTTTACCTTTATTTCTTGTACCTCTTCGTGGGTTTGCCTAGAAGCCCTCCGCCGGCCACTACGGACAGTGGTAACCCTTGTTACTTCACTTGTGAAGTATCCGTTAATCTACGTAATAGATTGTTATCACCTTGTTACTTCGCGTGTGAAGTATCCGCTAATCTGCGTAACAAATTGCTACCTTCGCTACTAGTGCAACACTTAGCAAAACTCAGTCCTCAGGCCGAATTGGTACTTCAAATTCCCTCTGTTGCAGGTTCGCACATTCGGAGCTACTTCGTCGGAGGTGTCTGGTGTTGAGAGATCGGTTTCGTAGGTCCCCAGGACACCCCTCGGCGA
>JAAALK010001697.1:0-20853 GCA_019279435.1 Zizania palustris | reverse complement strand
TCCGAGACACCGTCGCTCTGCAAACCCCACTCTGGGTAACGGGTTTGGCTCACAGTGGGCGAGGCCACTAGAGCACACCGATGCTGCATCGTACAACTAGCGGGGACTCTGTGAGCCGTATGTATCACAGCAGGAGTACATCCACAACCAAGCTATGCCTTTTTTCCTTCGGAGTATACGAATAGGGACAAACATACGCGGCGGAGGGAAGCATCATCCATAGGCTGTCCGTGGTACCTCCAAATCGGCTCGTGCAGAGCGAAGTGGAAGAATACAGGTGCAAAGAGGCCGAAGACAGGGAGTCCGAAGCTATCACAGTCAGAGTAGGTCTCAGGAAGTCCCAATACTGAAGGCCTTATCGCCGAAGTCTGACGGAGGTAAGTCCCCTATTTCGGCCGAAGCCCGCGCCAGAGCCTGGTCCGATCAGCCGTACGAGGTAGGTCCGACTGCTGGGGTCTGCACGAGGCCGAGGTGGGCAGGACCACTTCGGCTAAAGTTGACAAAAACCAGGCAGTGGCACCTAGCACCAAGCCACAACCATATTGGGCACCTCGAAGCATGTCCAAATCACAAAAGAGACGTCTGCAATGACTACGGGCACATGAGATGCACGAGAAGAAAGCCGAGGACGAGCGCGATGCTATTTTTGAATAAATCCACCCTCGACCAACACAAGATAGGTATGGAGGATGAAGCCGATTGAGATGACTAACCCGGCTCCTAGTCCGAGCGACGACGACGACGACATGCTCGACGACGACTTCTCGCCTATCTATGAGGGGCCTGCACCCCAGCGATGGACATCAACTTCATCACGCTGCCGCCAGTTTGCCCTGCGCGGGATGAGGCCGAGGTCACTCAATTGAACCTCGACTTGCGCAATGCTATTTTGGAGAAGCCGAGGACTCGGATCACCATCTAAAGTCTCTACGTCAGAGGTCACATTGACGGAAAGCCGATTTCTTAGATGCTTGTTGACGGCGGCGCCACTGTTAACCTAATGCCCTACTCGCTGTTGAAGAAATTTTGCAGGGACGAGGATGATCTGAAGAAGATTAACTTGATGCTCAACGGTTTCAATGGCGAGAGTTCCAAGGCCAAGGTGTGCTCTCCATGGAGTTGACAGTGGGCAACTAGACGTTGCCAATAGCATTTTTCGTCATCGATGAAGCTAACTACAGCGTGCTTCTTTGGCGTGACTGGATTCACGCGAATTGCTGCATTCCTTCTACTCTGCACTAGTGCCTAATTCAGTGGGACAACGATAAAGTAGAAGTCATTCCCGCAGACACTTCAGCCCAAGTAGCATTGGCCGATGTGTGAGTTGACGCCGTTCACAACAAGGTAGAGTGTCTGTCAGGTAGAGATCTTTCGGATTATGATTTTGTTAGCATGTCTAGAGGACGTTTTGTACCAGTGTATGTAAAGTAGGCTGGTGTAGCATGGTTGTTTTTATATTAGTAGTCATGTCTAGCAAGAGTAATCTGGATTGGCTAAAGTCTCGTGTAGAGCAGTACCAGTCTACTAAAGACGGTATTGACGAAGCCATCGAGGACTATAGCGAAGTAGAGAAATTAGGACAAGGTTTTGCGTCGGCCGATCCATTAGAAGAAGTTGACATATGTGATGGTAGCATCTCGAGGCCAACTTTTGTAAACCAACATTTACAGCCTGATGAAAAGGCGAAGTAATAAAGTTGCTTCAGTCGTATGTCGATTGTTTTGCATGGGAGTATAGTGAGATGCTAGGACTAAGCCGTGAGCTCATGGACATCGGCTACCTATCAAGTCCGGATTTAGGCCTTATAAACAGCCTCCTCGTCACTTTAACTCGGCCATCAATGACCGAGTTAAAGAAGAAGTAGAGCGACTGCACAAAGCTAGATTTATTAGGCCATGCAGTACGAGAATGGGTCGCTAACATTGTGCCTATAGAGAAGAAAGGGAGCGGCAAGATACGAGTATGTATTGATTTCAGGGATCTGAACAAGGCCACTCCGAAGGAGAGTATCCGATGCCAATAGCGACATGCTAATCAACGATGCTTCAGGACATAAGGTACTAAGTTTTCTTGATGGCAATGCTGGTTATAATCAAATCTTTATGGCCAAAGAGGATGTCTACAAGACTGCCTTTCGATGCCCTGGTTTTGTCGATTTATTCGAGTGGGTCTTATGACTATTGGTTTGAAAAATGCTAGCACCACATATCAGCGTGCTATGAACATGATATTTCATGACTTGCTAGGAGTTATGTTAGAAGTTTACATTGATGTGTAGTCAAATCAGACACTATGGAAAACCATTTAGCCAATTTGAAAGTTGTTTTGATAGGATGCGGCAGTATGGTTTAAAAATGAACCCACTCAAATATGCTTTTGGCGTGTCGGCGGGTAAGTTCTTAGGTTTCATGATTCATGAAGAAGCATAGAGATTGATCCTAAGAGGCTTGAGAAAATTAGAAACGTTACAGCGCCAACATGCAAAAAAGATGTACAAAAGTTGCTAGGCAAGATGAATTATTTGTGTCGCTTTATATCTAACTTGTCTGGCAAGATTGACTTTGTCCCCTTTACTCCGGCTAAAGAACGAGGCCGAGTTCACTTGGGGGGCAAGCCAGCAAAGCGCCTTTGAGAAAATCAAGGAGTGCTTGTCATCGCCGCCCGTGGTGAGAGCACCCAAAGCCGGGATTCCATTTCGGCTATACATCGCTACTGAAGATAGCGTGATCGGGGACATGCTAACCTAGGAGGTAGAAGGAAAAGAGTACATCATCATGTTCTTGAGCCACAGACTGCTGGACGCCGAAACCAAGTACGCGTTTGTGGAACGTTTGTGTTTGTCACATTACTACGCGTGTACCAAATTGTGCCATTATCTTCTCCCTACTACATGTGTTGTCGTTTGCGAAACCGATGTTATAAAACACATGTTGCAAAGCCGATTCTAAGTGGAAGAATCAGAACGTGGGCTTACGCTTTGATTGAATACGATTTGGCCTATGAACCCCTAAGAGCTATGAAAGGCCAGATCGTAGCAACTTTATAGTTGATCACCACATAGACATTAGTTGGAGCGACAATGTTGCTTTGATTAAGGAAATACCGTGGAAACTTTACTTTGATGGTTCAGCTTTCAAAAACAGCCGAGGTATTGGAGTGGTCCTCATATCACCTAGCGGAGTGCACTTTGAAACCTCAGCTCGCTTAGAATTCCCTCTACCAACAACCAAGCTGAATACGAGCTTTACTACTAGGGCTTGAATTGTTAGATTCCATGGGTGTTAAACATGTTCATGCGCATGGTGATTCCCTATTAGTGGTACAAGAAGTGGCTAAGAGTGCTCAATGTTTTAACGGCTTGCTAAACAGCTACTTGGATAAGTGCCTAGACGTAGTTGCTACTTTTGATGACTTCAAAATTTCTCATGTGTCAAGAGAAGACAATTCGGTCACAAATGATTTGGCTCATCAAGCATCTGGTTACCAAGTCAAGAGAGGAAAGTTTTCTATATGGGAGAAGCCGATTTTTGGTCGCGCTGAAGCCAGTGACTTCGGACAGGCGCACCCTCCGAGTCAGACCCTCCGACTGTCAGAGATTGCCGCGTGCCAAGGTCCTGGGTCCAGAGTACGCCACCCACTGAAAGGGTCTGGCACACTAGAGCCCGTGAGACAGAGTCCTCGGGAAAGTGAGAGTCTCCGGGAGCCCGGACCCTCTGACAAGGGGCTTCGACCTGATGCACTCCGCACGGCCATCTAGACAGGCTTCGGTAGAAGTAGGAAGGGCCGGGGGGCACCCGAGATCAGTAGCCTAGATGTTTTTTAGGGAGTGAAATAGCGAAACCTCCGAAGCCCATAACGGCGATTGGAGAATTCCAGTCGTCTAGTATTTGAGAGACCCTAGCCAAAGGGTTGATTGGAACGTTCGATGACAAGCGTTTAAATTTGTGTTGATAGATGACACACTGTATCGCCGAACCATTGAGAGTACTATTAAAGTGTGTAGACCACAAACGATCCTAGGTGGCTACGGGAGAAGTCCATGAAGGACTTTGTGGCACTCATCAGTTGGCCTAGAAAATGAGTTGATGCTCAAAAGAGCGGGTTTCTACTGGCCGACTATGACGGAGGATTGTTTTAAGTATTATAGAGGGTGTGAAGCATGTCAGAAGTTTGGCAATATTCAGTTAGCTCTTGCTTCACTACTCAACCCTATTGTCAAGCCATGGCCGTTCCGAGGTTGGGGTTTAGACTTCATAACCAAATTCACCCTCCTTCCTCAAAAGGGCATCAGTTCATGTTGATGGCGACGTATTACTTCACCAAGTGGACCGAAGCCGTACCTCTCAAGAACATGACTCCCAACGAGGTACTTGACTTTATCTTGAAGCATATCATACATAGATTCGGTATTCCTCAAACTCTCACTACAGATCAAGGTAGTTCATTTGTTTGTAAAGAAGTGAGGGACTTTGCCAAATATTATGGTATTAAGTTGATAACTCTTCACCCTACTATGCTCAGGCCAATGGTCAGGCCGAGTCTAGCAATAAAATAGTGATTAAACTCATTAAGAGAAGATTGAAGAGTTCCCTAAAGGTGGCATGAAGTGGTCTCCGGCCGCTATGGGCTTGTTTGATTGCAAAGCACGATGCTACCAAAGTTAGTCCATATGAGTTAGTGTATGGACAAGAAGTTCTACCTGTAGAAGTAGATCTTGGGTCTCTAAGGGGGTTAAGAAAGATGGCTTATTAGTCGATGAGTATGAAACTCTTATGAAAGACAACCTAGAAGAAGTGACCGATAAGAGATTGAAGGCTTTAGAAGCCATCGAAGTAGGCAAGAGGAGAGTAGCCAAAGCCTACAATAAGAAGTGTTAAACCAAAATCGTTTCAGTGGGTGACTTGGTTTGGAAGATGATTTTACCCTTAGCACTAAGAGTACCATGTTTGGTAAATGGTCACCTAGTTGGGAAGGCCCTTTCGAAATAGCCCGAAATCACTCCTGGCAATGCATATGTGTTAGAACCTCTGCAAGGAGAGCGATTTCGAAGGGTATTGAATGGTAGATCTTGAAAAGGTATTTCCCAACTGTGTGGCAAACATCTTAGAAGAGGTGAAAGGCCGATATGTAAAGTATCGTCTTTAGCCCGTTGCTTTTAGTTCACTCAGTTTACTAAAGGCAGGGGCTCAGGTGTTGATAGAAAAAATGCATCAATGATTAAGACTGTCAAAATATCAATTTTGGCAATTTGGGCCGAAAAGACACATGTCCTGGGTCAAGCCGAAGCCCTACAGGGCCAAGGACCATTGGGCTATGGGCTCCAGAAGCTTCTAGCCAGCCCATGGCCTTTGGCTAGGAGGCCTTCGGAGGCCCACCCCGCCGAAGCTTCGACCCAAGGAGTAGGCTTCGGCAGGCTTGGTCGAAGGCCCACTTCGAGCAGAGATAGAGTTGGACCCGATTCCGGCTAAGTGTTTTATCTCTATTCAGCCGAATTATAGTAGATTAATTAGATTTCTAGCCCCGATAAGTATAGAGGCGAAGCCTATTCAGAACCCCCTGACAAAACACTCAACCACAAAGCCTAGCTTTGAATCACATTTACTTATCTTGTCTGTACTCTTCGTGGTTTTCCTGGAAGCCCTCTGACGGCCACTTTGGACAGTGGTAATCCTTGTTAATTCATTGTGAAGTATCCGTTAATCTATAGAATAGAGTGCTATCACCTTGTTACTTGCCTGTGAAGTATCCACTAATCTGCGCAATAATTGCTATCGCCTTGTTACTTCGCTTGTGCAGTATCCGCTAATGTGGCATAACAGATTGCTAGCTTCACCACTAGTGCAACACTTAGTAGAATTTGGTCCTCAGGCCGAATTGGTACTTCGAATCCACTTTGTTTCAGGTTTCCCACGTTCGGAGCTACTTCGTCGTAGGTGTCCGGAGCTGAGAGATCGTTTTAGAGGTTGCTAGAACACACTTCGGCGAGACGGCTGCTTTGACCGCATGCCAGCAGACTTCATCACGACAGGCTTTGCCATGCTCGGACTCCGCTCCGGACGAAGTCACCTCGCGCATTGTGTTTGAGTCATATTCTGTATCTTACTGTATCAGAGACTTCGAGCCGAACCCCGCTGTTCGGAAGGTTATTGTCGCGTTCAGATATTATCAGAGTTCATCTTCGGCCAAGTCGGTCCGAACGCCGAAGGTACCCTTCGGAGGAATCTTCGCGCAGATGCCGAAGGTACACTTCGGCGACCCCCCTTTGCACCATACTTCGAATCAGTCAGGCTTCGCTCGGTCTACTGATTTATTCTATTTAATATATTTCTTTTGGCTAATTGGATATTTTGTGTGATCTGATTGCCTGGTGACCCCACCCCTTACCACGGTAAGGGTAGTATCAAACGTGACATCGGTGATGTGTTACGCTTAGGCTTGTCCCTAAGTATTCGCACACTTTTGGATCGTTGAACTGACCCAAGTGCGGGGGCATGTTTTCGTGTCAACAAGCCCCTTAAGATTCCTGAATAGAATTGGGAAGAAGTCGGAATGGATTTCATCACAGGCTTACCCAGAACACAAGCCGGTTATGATTCAATATGGGTAGTAATCTATCATCTCACCAAAGTAGCTCACTCCATAGCTACGAAGACAACTTACAGTGGACCTAAGTTAGCATAATTATATGACTAGGATAGTATGTTTGCATGGAGTTCCAAAGAATATTGTTTCTAATAGAAGAAGTCATTTTACCTCAAAGTTTTAGAAGAATATGCAAGAAGAACTTAGTACTCGACTAAATTTTAGTACTGCATATCATCCGCAGACTGATATTTTTGGAATACATGGGATAAAAGTTTGCCTAACGCCGAGTTTTCTTACAACAACAATTATCAAGCCAATTTACGAATGTCATTGATTGAAGCCTCATATGGTCGCAAGTACAAAACCCCTTTGCTTTGGGATCAGATAGGAGAAAACCGAGTTTTTAGAAGGGATATACTTTGAGAGGCCAAAGACAAAGTTAAGGTGATTCAGTACAGGCTAAAGGTAGCTCTGTCTCGTCAGAAAAGTTATTGATAATTATCGCCGAGCTTTAGAATTTGAAGAAGGGGATCATTTTATCTTGTCACAACTCTCCATGGAACGTAACGATTTAACATCACAGGAAAATTATCTCCTAAATTGGTTGGACCATTTCGAATCATCTACCGCCAAGGAGAAGTTGCATATGAATTGGAATTTCCACCGTCCTTAGCTAGAGTGCACAATGTGTTCCATGTCTCTCAACAGAAGTATCTCCATGTACCTGATGAGTAAGCCGACCACCAATAGTTGGAGATTCAAGAAGATCTAACCTACGTGGAGAAACCCGTTCGTATCCTCGATAACAAGAAAAGAGTCACTAGGAGCAGAGTGATTCATTTTGTAAGGTTTAGTGGATCAACCATTCAGAGGAAGATGCTACCTAGGAAAAAGAAGAGGACCTGAAGGCCCAACATCCATAGTTGTTTTGAGATTTCGTCCTAATGTCGAGGATGAGATTATTTGAAGGGGGTAGTATTTTAACACCCTGTTTGTTTTCCAAATAATATTTTTGAGAAATTAAAAGTCGAGGAAAAGATTATTCAAATTGTGAAAAAGATAGAAAAGAATTAAAAATATTAAGAAATAATCCACATTTTGGGTTGGAAATGTTTGTTAAATTCTCCAAGTCAATTTTGCAACTAGCATAGAAATTACAAATGAATTTCAGCAATTAATTTAATTGAAAAATGAATTGGGTCGCCTCCCTCCCTCTCTTCACGGCCTAGCCGAATCCCATGCTCTCGCTGACATTGGCTCCCTCCTATCGGCGCCGGCTTCCACCGCACGTGCCCTCCCTCTCTATGCCGCATGGACCCCACATGCAGCCCCGCGTGTTTGCCTCCCTCGCTAACCTGTGGCTCCTGTTAGGCCCGTCGTCTCTGCGTCGGACTCTAGCCAGAATCCCCAAATCCACCACCATTGGAAACCCTAGCGCCTTCTGTAACACCCCCAAGAAATAACAACAATAAATAAAGAAAAAACATTATTTAAATCATTTCTGGATTTATTATTAAGGAAAAATCATAAAAGAACCCAAGCAAAGCCAACAGGGAGAATAACTCAAATTTGGACCTGAAAATTTTATGAGATGAACTAAAAGCCCAAAATATAATTTCAGGAATTTTACAAATTTTGTATCAACAGTGATTCCAACCCTTAATCAAATAAATGAATTACTAGAATTATTTTAAATCAGGAAACAATTTTAAATCCTTAACGGGCCGCAACATTCAAAGTGACCGAGCCCAGCCCAGTCCAAGCCATGAGCCACTGACAGGTGGGACCGACCTGTCGGCGCTCGCGTCCCCTCTCTCCTCCGCGCCCGCGCCCCGCCTGGCCCCACGTGTCCGCCTCCTCTCTCTCGCCCTCGCTCCCTGACACCCATGGCCCGCCTGTCGGCCCTTCCTTTTCGGATTCGCCCGCTGACAGGTTGGGGGCCACCTGTCAGATCCTTCGTCTCCCGATGGAAGGGGATCACTCCCCTTTCCTTTCCCGGCGATCCCTTTCCTTCCCTCGCCGCCGGCCGCCCGATCCGATCGGATCCACCTCGGACGCCCTTCCTTGGACCATGGCGACCCCCTTCCATCTTTATGCCACGCGTTTTAGCCAATATGAAGCTAGCCCGTGCGGATGGAACCCTCGCCGGCGCAAAAGAGGAACCCTTCGGGTTTCCTCCATTCCCTTGCCAAAACCACTGCCGGCGACCCTATAAATACCCTCGCTCACGCCGCCCTCTGCCCACACGTAGCCGCCTTAGCGAGCAAGAACAGAGAGCCCCGTTCCCAAATTTCGGGTCCCTCTCTGCCTCGACTCCGGCGAGCCCTCGCCATCGACTCCGGCCTCCCCTGCCCTAGCCACTGCCACGTCGAGTCCGTCGTCGACCGCCCTTCTCGGCTGTCCCTCGGTTGGCCGTGGATCCCGCCGGATCGCCGTCACCAACGAGCTCCCCGAAAGCCTCCTTCGTCTACCCTCCGTCGTCGCCGTCCGTCGCCCAGCTTCGCCGCGAAGGTATCATCGTGACCCCCTTACTCCCCGCGTTCATTTCTGACCCTAGCGGCACCTAGGCGCTCGCCGCCGCCGCTGTCACCGAACCGAGCCGCCGTCACGGAGACGAAGGGGGGTACGTACCTCCTTACGCCGTGCCGGCCGGAAGGCTCATGGCCTCCGATCATGATCGAAGAGGCTCCGATTAATCCCTTCGGGATTTAATTCCCAAGCCCTCAGATCTGCTAAGGGGTACGGTGCCATCTCGGCCGTTGACAGAACTTAATCACACGGCGTAATCTGGTGCGTCCCCACTCCATAACCATTTCGCCCAATCTAATCCTGTCCGTCCATTCTCATTTAAGGGATCCCGCCTCGCGCCCTGGCCCGCCTGAATCTGGATCCAACTGATCTGGTTGAATCCGGTCACCACCGCACAGTGGTGCACGGTCCACCGTGGGCCTGGCTCACCGTGGACCAGAGCCCATTTTCTGGGTTTTAAATAAAATTCAGAAGAAATAGTTTAAAACGTTCAAAAATATCATATCTTGCTCATTTTACTCCAAATTTCACCATTCAAATTTTTGTTAAATTCAGAATCATATTCTCTACACAATTAATAGCCATAAAAACAGTATGATACTGTTACCCAAAATTTCTTAATAAATAAATATAATAAAAACCCCTTAGGATTAAAATTAATAATACAGAAAATAAATTAGGAAAAATCCTAAAAAGTTAAGTTTTACTGTTTTATGCAAAAACTTAGAATATTAAAATATACTTCACATAAAAACACCCACAAATATGTATGTTTACATTATTTGGTGGATTTTATCTGTTTATTGAATGTATTAGTTATTTTCCGTATCGAGAAGACTACGAGTTCAGTCGAGGAGCAGGAGTTCTACCCCGAGGTTCCTCCATCCCCCTTTGCTGATCAAGGAAAGTCATCGACCCTTTGTGGAAACAGTTGATCATAATTGAGCCCATGTTTTAATAAGTTATCGCTATAACCCATAGGTTAATATTGCATTAGTCCAATAATCAAGCCTTACACTTATATTATTAGATCCCCGTCCTTGTGTGCAAACCCAAGCCATGCTTATTGAGCCTTACTCCTTGTCCTCTACTATAAAAATATTAGGTAGTGCCCAATGTACCGGCACAACTGCTATAGGATAAAAAGAATGAGTCAGTAGATAGCTGGATTCTGTATATGAATTTCCCGTTATTCTCGTCTCTGGACTCTGTTGGAGTTGGCTAAGTTATAAGTATGGTGGGTTCCGGGTGCAAGCTCGGGCACTGGTTTGTCGCACCCGGGGCACTATAAGGACCGGTCTGCGGGATCTGTTGCAAAGCACTTCCGTACCAACCACAAGTCTAATGGGTAAGTCCTAACTGGAAGTATGGAATACTCCGGCTCGATGCACCATAGAGGAGGGGGCAAGGGGCTAGCCTGCGGGCGACTTGTACCGACGAGGCTCAAGGGGGGGTATGGTGGGGCTCCGATGCGTCGGGACACCATATGAAACCCATAAGAGGGTGTTGTGGGTCGGGGAGGACTATATGGAAGGTTTTGGCACGAGTTCCCGTGTAATGGGTCATCTCGTTACACTTCGGTGTAGGTGATGAGTGCGTGCCTTGTGGGTACAGTGGTACATCTCTGATCAGAGTAATTTAATCTTTTCGAAAAGCCGAGCCCACGGTCAAGGGCGGGTTGCGTGACTACTCGCAGTTAGTTTACAATTGTTTGAATGGTCGAGTTATTCATGGCACGTAAGGACTGTTGAGCGAGGTGGAGCTGACTGTACCCCTCGAGTTAGAAGATGATGATGCACATACACATGTTTACTTTTCCGTACTAATAAACTGCTCACATTTAAAGCTTTACAATTATGCTGCTTCCGCAAAACTACCCACTATCTCCCTTGTTATTACCTTGCATTATATTTGCATTCGGTGGCTTGCTGAGTACATCTGTACTCACCCCGTTGACTTACAACATCAGAGCCCGTCTACTACGAGGAGGATGCAGGTCTAGGAGTAGCGACTCCAGTCAAGGCGAGACTGGAAGGAGGCATTCATCTAGGACCCTTATTTTATTAGTTTCTCTTCACCTTTATTCACTTTTGTATTAATGCGGTCTACGAACCAGTGAATGATTGCCCGTATTGTACGTGGTCGCATGATGCACGTCTTGTTTTATTGATTTTCTATGGAATTTCAATAAAGTCCCTGATTTATTAAATCGGGGCGCTGACAAGATGGTATCAGAGCCGACTTGACTGTAGGAAGCCAAACCGACCTGACCTTAGACTTATACTTACTATATTTTCTTAACAAACACTACTTATCCTCTCATCTTCCGAGATTTTCACAAAAACTTTCTCTCTTTTGTAGATGTCGGTCCGTACCATGAGTGGGAACCTTCGTGATGAGGCCGGATTCATCCGCGAGCTAGCGCATGCTCGTCGGTTTCCTTCGATTTGAGCATGAGCCGATGTACCATGGAGTCTTCCCCACGAGGAGAAGAAAGCTTCTGCGAGGTCACCGTCGTCGTCCAGCCCTCCCCCTCAGACAGCTCACACCTAGCGGCGGAGGAGGACCCTACCTTCTTGGTTGCCAGCCAGCGTACCGCCTTCCAGGCACTCACAGACTCCGGATGATCTATGACGGTGAGCTCTACGACACGGACTTTCGCTTCGTGCCTCTTCGCACTCCAATGAGTCCCCACAGCGTCTTCGTCAGCACCCTCTCCCAGCGTCATTCCGTGATTGGGCATACCATGCGCTTATTGGAGGCCATGGATGATCTTCATTACGAGGCACTACAGGACGCCAATGGACAGCGCGAACACGATCAGTTTTTACCGACAGTCTTCTGAGGATCTGAACCGCGAGAACTGGAGATCTTCGTCGCCGTATCCAGCAGGGACACTCGCTTGGCAGCCGAGGCAGAGGAGTTACCGGCGTCAGAATGAGCTCCTTCGGCAGCGTGTCGCCACCAACCCACAGCTTCGTTACCAGATCGAAGAATTGAAGAAGGATCTTGAGGAGATCGCACCTCTTCCGCCTCGCAAGAAGAAACCCCTTCGGATCCCTACGTGAGGCCCAAGAGGATCTCCCGCAGTGCACCACCCCGCCGGACTCATCCAGCTCTTCGACCCCGACCGTCTCCACGAGCCTGAGATTGAGCCGTCCCCCGAGCTACCTACGTAGTTTTACGGTTGATGTTTTTCCATTTTGCTTGCTTGTAATGCAATTCATGTCAAAATATAAGGCATGAATGAAATAAATAAATAAATGTAACCGCCAGAACGGTACTTTTTGGAATAAAACATAAAGAGTTCTCTAAAATAATGTTGTCTACTTTGAAAACTCCAAGATGACCAACACATCAGGGTTCGAGGCTCCCTAGAATGGAGGAGAGAGTGCAACTTGCCACAATGGGCGAGCCACTGGACAAAGGCAAGCCCCAATAGCTAATCACCCTACAGTGGCCGAAATGATGGCCACCCAAAACCAGCTAGTCACTGCTCTGTTGAACCAGATGCAACAACAGCAACAGCCGATGCAGGAGCAGCAGGCTCAGTTTTTCCGCCCCTCCACCAACAGCCCGAGCTGCTCGTCTCGCGCACAAGCTCCCGCTCCCGCCTCTCAGCTCTCAGAGTTCCTTCGAGTTCGGCCCACCGACCTTCTCAAGCACCACCAACCCCATGGAGGCTGGGGATTGGTTGAGGACCATTGAGAAGAAGCTCGATCTGCTGACCTGCAATGAGCAGGAGAAGGTGCCTTCCCCACCCACCAACTCCATGGTCCCGCCGCAGAATGGTGGGACAATCTTCGCGAGACCCTTGCCAGAGGGACACGCCCACACTTGGGCGGAATTCTCGACCGCTTTCCGTGCCGCTCAATCCCCAACGCATTATTGCGCAGAAACAACAAGAGTTTAGAGACCTGCAGCAGGGGGAGCAGGTCCGTAACAGAATATCTGCATGAGTTTCAACAGGTTGGCCAGGTTACGCACCTGAAGAGTCCGTTACTGATGCGGCCAGACAGGCCAAGTTCCTCCGGGACTGAAGGATGAGTTGTCCCTACAACTCATCTCTGGAGATTTCGCCAACTTTCAAAAGTTGGTGAACAAAGCCATCATTGCAGGAGACCCAACAAAATAAGTCGACCTGAAGAAGAGGGATGATAGCTTTCAGGCGAACCAAGGCATGGCACAGAGGCCCGATTCACCCCCTCCTCCACCAGCACTGCCGTACCCACCCCCGCCCAGTGTATCGCTCGGCACCACCTGCCACCAATGCCGGAGCCAGACACCCTCGCCCCCTCCCGCCGCACCAGCCCGCCCCAGCTGTCCCGGCCAAGAAGCCGGAGATTCTGAGAGACAGGCACGGCAAGCCTGTAGTTTGCTTCAACTGCCGCCATGAGGGGCACTACTCCCATCCGTGCCCTCATCCCAAGCGTACTCAAGGCGTCGCTTCAAACCCCGCCGTCCGCACCAAAGTCAACCACGTCACGCCGGAAGAAGCCCAGGCCGCACGGAAATAGTCCATGGGTAAGTTTATGGTTCATTCATCACTTGCAGTGGTATTATTGACACCGGAGCTACACACTCCTTTATATCAACTGCTTTTGTGGAAAGTACATGCCCTGGACATAAGCGAACTACCCAGACCAGTATTGATAGCTACCCCGGGCAAGCAAAACCCTCGCCTATTCTTTTAGTCCAAGGGTATGGGTAGATATCCAAGGCACGATATTTTGGGCCGACCCCATTCTAATAGAATGTCAAGGTTTGGATCTCATCTAGGGATGGATTGGCTAATAACATCAAGGAGTGATAGAATGTGCCTAGAGAAAGTGACTGTGACTAATGAAGAAGGGACTACCGTCCACATTCCAGATGCCAAGCATGAAGGCCGGAAGGACAAGACTACATCAGATTACCTTGGAGGAGATACCAGTAGTCAGTGAATACCCGACGTATTCCCAGAGGATTTACCAGGGATGCCACCCAAGAGGGATATCGAGTTCAGGATCGACTTGGTGCCGGACCCACCCTATTGTAATAAGCGACCATACCAGGATGGCCGCCAATGAGTTAGCTGAGATGAAGCAGCAATTGGAGGATCTCGAGAAGAAAGGCTACATCAGACCTAGTACATCGCCATGGGGTGCTCCCGTCATCTTCGTCCGAAGAAAGAAGACAAGGCAAAGGATTGTGTGTGGATTTACCGCGCTTTGAATGAATGTAACCATCAGAATAAGTACCTGTTGCCTCGGATCGACGATCTCTTCGCCAGCTAAAAGGAGCATACGGTATTCTCGAAGATCGACCTGCTTCTGGATATCATCAGTTTAGGATTCGAGAAGAAGATATACCCAAGATTGCCTTTACCACCCGTTATGGCTTATATGAATGCACGGTTTATGTCCTTTGGATTGACCAACGCCCCCTGCATTCTTCATGAATATGATGAATAAGGTGTTCATGGCGTATTTGGACAAATTCATCGTAGTCTTCATAGGACGACATTCTCATTTATTCCAAGACCAGAAAGAGCACGGGCTCACCTCCGGTAACCTTAGGAAAGCTAAGGGAACCAATTGTATGCCAAGTACAGCAAATGCAAGTTTTGGACGGCAGAAGTAAAATCCTTGGACACGTCATCTATGCGCAAGGAATCGCAGTTAGACCCTGCCACCGTAGAAGCAGTTAAGGATTGGCTGCCACCCACGACGTATCTGAGGATACGGAGTTTTCTGGGTTGGCCGGATATTATCGGAGGTTCATTGAGAATTTTCTAAGATAGCCAAGCCAATGACCAAGTTGCTGCAGAAAGGAGAGAAGTTGAATGGACTCCTGAATGACGAGGAAAGTTTTCCGCCTCTCAAGACCCGTCTGGTGTCAGCACCCCTACTAACCCTACCCGATATCCGTAAAGACTTCCATGTCTACTGTGACGCATCTCGCCAAGGATTGGATGTGTTCCATGCAAGACGGAAAAGTTATCTCTATGCCTCCGTCAGTTGAGACCTATGAGTTGAACTACCCGACCCATGATTTGGAACTTGCCACTGTGGTACACGCCCTTAAGATATGGAGGCATATTTGGTTGGAAATCGCTGTGAGATCTTTATGGCTCACAAGAGCTTGAAGTACATATTCACACAGCCAGACCTCAATCTGAGGCAAAGCGATGGTTGGAACTAATAAAGGACTATGACTTAGGTATTCACTACCACCCCGGAAAAGCAATGTGGGTAGCTGATGCATTAAGTCGCAAGGGATATTGCACAGCTGTGATGATTCAGGATCATGCACCCTTGTTATGTAGAGAGATGGAAAAGTTGAATCTTGGATTAACCACAAGAGCATATCTAGCCACCTTGGAGACCTCAACCTATCTTGTTCGAACAAATCCGCGAAGTTCAATTGGAAGACCCAGATATAGCTGCCATTAGGAAGAACATGAGGCAAGGAAAGCCCTAGGATTTTCAGAGGATGAGAACGGCACCATATGTTTGGAAACCCGGATATGTTGTACCGGATAAGCCAGAGATAAAGGACCCTTATCCTGAGAGAAGCCCATGAGACATTGTACTCCATTCATCCCGGCAGTACCAAGATGTACCAGGACCTGAAGGAACGTTATTGGGGTGGTCAGCATGAAAAGAGAGATTGCACAGTTCGTCGCCGAATATGACACCTGCAGAAGAGTGAAAGCTGAACATCAGAGGACCTGTAGGATTGTTACAGCCACTTAAGTGCCTGAATGGAAGTGGGAAGAGATCGGTATGGATTTCATCACAGGATTACCAAAGACCCAACTTGGGTTATGATTCTATTTGGGTGATCATCGATCGGCTTACGAAAGTAGCACATTTCATAGCCGTCACGATGACCTTTAGTGGCCCTAAGCTTGCAGAACTATACATGGCCCGGATCGTATGTCTTCATGGAGACCCAACAAGATAGTATCCGACAGAGGAAGTCAGTTTACCTCTCGTTTTCTGGAAGAACCTTCAAGAGGAGATGGGCACGAGATTGAATTTCAGTACCGCCTACCACCCTCAGACAGATGGACAAACAGAGAGGGTGAATCAGATATTGGAGGATATGCTTAGAGCATGTGTCTTGGATTTTGGAGGCCACTTGGGACAGAGCTTGCCGTACGCTGAGTTTTCGTACAACAACAGCTATCAAGCCAGCCTTCAGATGTCTCCTTTTGAAGCCCTATATGGACGTAAGTGCAGGACGCCTCTACTTTGGGACCAAACTGGTGACTCCCAAGTATTCGGAACAGACATTCTTCGTGAAGCTGAGAGAAGGTACGGATCATCAGAGACCGACTCAAGATGGCCCAATCACGACAGAAGAGCTACGCAGACAATCGAGCCGAGACCTAGCCTTTGAAGAAGGAGATCATGTTTACCTTCGAGTTACGGGCCTCTCCGTGGTACTCAACGGTTTTAACATGGAGGAAAGTTGGCCCCTCGATATGTTGGCCATTCCCCATTGTTCGACGCTAAGAGAAGTGCATATCAGTTGGAATTACCCGCCCTCATTGGCTGGAGTACCATAACGTATTCCACGTATCCCAACTAAAGAAGTGTCTCCGCGTCCCCAAAGAGCAAGGTGGATCTTCAGCAGTTGGATGTTCAAGAGGATCTGACCTATGTGGAAAAGCCTGTTAAGATATTGGAGATCAAGGAAAGGATCACCAGGAGTCGAGTCATCCGTTTCTGTAAGTGCAGTGGCAGCAATCATCCGGTAGAGGAAGCTACATGGGAAAAGAAGATGAATCAAGGCACAACATCCTGAGCTATTCAAGGATTGATCCGAATCTCGAGGACAAGATTCTCTGTAAGGGGGATAGGATTGTAACACCCAAGAATAAAAACAAAAAAATAAATAAAAACATTATTTAAATCATTTCTGGATTTATTATTAAAGGAAAAATCATAAAAGAACCCAAGCAAAGCCAAACAGGGAGAAATACTCAAAATTTGGACCTGAAAATTTTATGAGATGAACTAAAGCCCAAAATATAATTTTAGGAATTTTTACAAATTTTTATCAACAGTGATTCAACCCTTAATCAAATAAATGAATTACTAGAACTTTTAAATCAGAAAACAATTTTAAATCCTTAACGGGCCGCAACCTTCAAAGTGACCGAGCCCAGCCCAGTCCAAGCCATGAGCCACTGACAGGTGGGACCGACCTGTCGGCGCTCGCGTCCCCTCTCCTCCCGCCCGCGCCCCGCCTGGCCCCACGTGTCAGCCTCCTCTCTCTCACCCTCGCTCCCTGACACCCATGGCCCGCCTGTCGCCCTTCCTTTTCGGATTCGCCCGCTGACAGGTGGGGGCCACCTGTCAGATCCTTCATCTTCGATGGAAGGGGATCACTCCCCTTTCCTTTCCCGACGATCCCTTTCCTTCCCTCGCCGCCGGCCGCCCGATCCGATCGGATCCACCTCGGACGCCCTTCCTTGGACCACGGCGACCCCCTTCCATCTTTATGCCACGCGTTTTAGCCAATATGGAAGCTAGCCCGTGCGGATGGAACCCTCGCCGGCGCAAAAGAGGAACCTTCGGGTTTCCTCCATTCCCCTTGCCAAAACCACTGCCGGCGACCCTATAAATACCCTCACCCACGCCGCCCTCTGCCCACACCGTAGCCGCCTTAGTCGAGCAAGAAAGAGAGCCCCGTTCCCAAATTTCGGGCTCCCTCTCTGCCTCGACTCCGGCGAGCCCTCGCCGTCGACTCCGGCCTCCCTCCCTAGCCACTGCCACCGTCGAGTCCGTCGTCGACCGCCCTTCCTCGGCGTCCCTCGGTTGGCCGTGGATCCCGCCGGATCGCCGTCGCCAACGAGCTCCCCGAAAGCCTCCTTCGTCTACCCCTCGCCGTCGTCGCCGTCCGTCGCCCAGCTTCGCCGCCGAAGGTATCATCGTGACCCCCTTACTCCCCGCGTTCCATTTTGACCCTAGCGAGGCACCTAGGCGCTCGCCGCCGCCGCTGTCACCGCACCCGAGCCCGCCGTCGCCGGAGACGAAGGGGGGTACGTACCCCTTACGCCCGTGCCATGCCGGAAGGCATCATGGCCATCCGATGATCGAGGGCTACGATTAAATCCCTTCGGGATTTAATCCAAGCCCTCAGATCTGAGCGAAGGGGTACGGTGTCATCTCGGCTGTTCATAACTTAAACCCACGGCGTAATCTGGTGCGTCCACGTCATACCGTTTCGCCCAATCTAATCCTGGCCGTCCGTTTCATTTAAGGGATCCCCCTCGCGCCTGGCCGCCGGATCTGGATCCAACGGATCTGGTTGATCCGGTCCACGCGCACAGTGGCGCGGTCCACCGTGGGCCGGGCTCACCGTGGACCAGAGCCCATTTTCTGGTTTTAAATAAAATTCAAAATAGTTTAAACTTCAAAAATTCATATCTTGCTCAATTTAACCCCAAATTTCACCATTCAAATTTTGTTAAATTCAAAATAATTCTCTACACATTAATGCCATAAAAACAGTATGATAGTTACCCAAAATATTCTTGATAAATAAATAAATAAATAAACCCCTTAGGGTTAAAATTAATAATACAGAAAATAAATTAGGAAAAATCCTAAAAAGATTAAGTTTTACTGTTTATACCAAACTTTAGAATATTAAATATTACTTCACATAAAAACACCCACAAATATGTATGTTTACTATTTGGTGGATTTTTATCTGTTTATTGAATGTATTGTTTACTTTTCCGTATCGAGAAGACTACGAGTTCGTCGAGGAGCAGGAGTTCTACCTCGAGGTTCCTCCACCCCTTTGCTGATCAAGGCAAGTCATCGACCCTTTTGTGGAAACAGTTGATCATAATTGAGCCCATGTTTTAATAAGTTATCGCTATAACCCATAGGTTAATATTGCATTAGTCCAATAATCAAGCCTTACACTTATATTTATTAGATCCCCGTCCTTGTGTGCAAACCCAAGCCATGCTTATTGAGCCTTAACTCCTTGTCACTCTACTATGAAAATATTAGGTAGTGTCCAATGTACCGGCACAACTGCTATAGGATAAAAAGAATGAGTCATAGATAGCTGGATTCTGTATATGAATTTCCCCGTTATTCTCGTCTCTGGACTCTGTTGGAGTTGGCTAAGTTATAAGTATGGTGGGTTCCGGGTGCAAGCTCGGGCACTGGTTTGTCGCACCCGGGGCACTATAAGGACCGGTCTGCGGGATCTGTTGCAAAGCACTTCCGTACCAACCACAAGTCTAATGGGTAAGTCCTAACTGGAAGTATGGAATACTCCGGCTCGATGCACCATAGAGGAGGGGGCAAGGGGCTAGCCTGCGGGCGACTTGTACCGACGAGGCTCAAGGGGGGGTATGGTGGGGCTCCGATGCGTCGGGACACCATATGAAACCCATAAGAGGGTGCTGTTGGGTCGGGGAGGACTATATGGAAGGTTTTGGCACGAGTTCCGTGTAATGGGTCATCTAGTTACACTTCGGTGTAGGTGATGAGTGTTCCTTGTGGGTACAGTGGTACATCTTGATCAGAGTAATTTAATCTTTTCGAAAAGCCGAGCCCACGGTCAAGGGCGGGTTGCGTGACTACTCGCAGTTAGTTTAAATTGTTTGAATGGTCGAGTTATTCATGGCACGTAAGGACTGTTGAGCGAGGTGGGGCTGACTGTACCCCTCGAGTTAGAAGATGATGATGCACATACACATGTTTACTTTTCCGTACTAATAAACTGTTCACATTTAAAGCTTTACAATTATTGCTTCCGCAAAACTAGCCACTATCTCCCTGTTATTACCTTGCATTATTTGCATTCGGTGGCTTGCTGAGTACATCTGTACTCACCCCATTGACTTACAACATCAGAGCCCGTCTACTACGAGGAGGATGCAGGTCTGGAGTAGCGACCCAGTCAAGGCGAGACTGGAAGGAGGCGTTCATCTAGGACCCTTATTTTATTAGTTTCTCTTCACCTTTATTCACTTTTGTATTAATGCGGTCTACGAACCGTGAATGATTGCCCGTATTGTACTGGTCGCATGATGAACGTCTTGTTTTATTGATTTTCTATGGAATTTCAATAAAGTCCTGATTTATTAAATCAGGGCGCGACACCTTCGCCCGACATCTCTGGCCATGCCACTCTATATAAACATTTGTCCCGATCCCCCAACCCGTATCCACCCTTAGCTTTGACAATTGTTTCCTTGCTACGCAGAGGGGTGAGGCAGAGTCGGTGGTATGCGGGGCCGACAGGCGATGGAGACCGGCGGTGGCGACGGGGGTGGGAGGGTGAGGCGAAGGAGGCGGCGGGTGGGAGGGTGAGGCGGAGGTGGCGGTGTGCGGAGGGGCGAGGTGGAGGCGGCGGCGCGTGGGAGGAAGTTAAGAAAATAGGGTTTGGATGGGCCGGGCGGCTTTATATTAGGCTTAAGTTCCGTCGGCCCAAAACTAGGCCAATGGAAGTTAGATGACAAAAGGGTGTGCGCTGCTGCAAAATTTTTTGGGCGCTCACTACTGCGAAATTTTTTGGGTGGGTGTGAATTTCTTTCGTCGGTTTTTTGAAATACCGATGGAAGTAAACTATAACTTCCATCGGCTGATCTAGCTGATGAAAATTAGTTTTCCTCCGTCGGTATTTCAAAAAACCGACGGAAGAAAATTTAGCCGATGAAAGATTTTAGTTTTCTTCTAGTGAGTCCTTTTGTCACCGTAGCCAACCTTCTATCGCGCA
>JAAALK010001698.1:0-20921 GCA_019279435.1 Zizania palustris | reverse complement strand
GGTTGGTGACGGAGTCTGTCCGAAGTGCCGAAGGTGTCACTGTCTAGCCTAGTTCGAAGTGGTAAGAAGCGAAGTGTACTTCGGAGCGAAGTAAAAACAGTGCCGGAGCTTGGTTCGAAGTAAGCACTTCGAAGACAAGACTTCGAACACAGCTTCGAACCAAGAGCTTCGGAGCAGGTGACAAAGTCGGAGCCTGCTTCGAAGTGAGGACTTCGAAGACAAACTTCGAACACACTTTGAACCAAGAGCTTCGAAGCACAACCTTCGAACAGAAAAACTTCGAACACACAAACAGACGGACTACCTTCGAACAAAGAAGCGAAGTCTGTCACGCGACAGAAAAGCAAGTCCGAAGCCTACACTCTATCTTCGAACAGGGAAAGCTTCGGAAGGATAATCGAAAGCTGACACGCCACAAAGGAAACCAAGCGAAGTCTACCAGTACAGACAAACTTCGACCCCAACTTCGAAAGCCTAACGAAGTGTGCACTTCGAACAGATAGATTCGGAGTATGCTAGTTCGAAGTATGCGATGCTGTCCATACAGGAAGTACTTCGAAGCTAGCAACTCAGACACAAACACCGCAGATCGAAGTCTGGACGAAGCCTTTAAGAAGATCGATCGAAGCCTGCCTCACGGAGTTGAGGGGCTTCGCACTGAGACGAGCTTCGTCAGACACACCCAGAAAAGGTAAAAAGGACTGTCAGCTTCGATCAAAAGGCTGGGCAATAGAAGGTGAAAAGCTGCTACAGGACACTGTAGCTACAGCAAAGCAGTACTGCTCGCAACCGCAAGAACTAGTACTCCCACCGTGAAGAACACCAACACCAGAAGAAGCTTCTTCCCAAGAAATAAAATCACCAGCTCGTGCCCAAGGCATTAACTTCCCAAACCGAACAAGATGCAAGCAATAAATTCACCAGAGACCAAGGATTAAATGCATCCAACAAATTTGAGACAAAATAATGCAAGAACAGAGAGGAGCCAGTCCTGGCGGCGCACACAGGAGAGAGAAGACAATGGAAAAAGAGTGACCCAACGAGTGGTATTCAATTTCAGCAAAAGGGTAGTCCAAACCCTAGGGATGGGGTGCTATTTATAGGCAGCCCAACACTAGGAATATTCTACCAGCCCCTTAGGGTTTTTACAGACTCAAAAATACAGAAAAGACTCTACTGCCCTTAGGTATTTTTACAGACACAACTGACTGACTGTGGGCCTAGAGTAACAGATGACATATCCTGAAGCTACTCTTCTGGACAGTCGGATACAGAATCAACGGTTGTCAGTTTTACGCCGAAACTGACAAAGCCTCCACCAGCTTTGCACCAGGTACCCGGATTGGGCCGGCCCGACCCCGCAGCTCTCTCAGCCCGGCAATCGCTCACCGCCCGTGTACCTGAGTCAGTCCTGGTCAACAGCCCAGTGGGTCTTCTACTGCTTCTGGCCCATGCACCCGGATTGGGCCAGCCCGACTTCGCAGCCTCCTCTGCCCGACAGTCGCTCGCTGCCCGTGTACCTGAGTCACACGCGGCCCATAAAACAGCAGATCTCCTCTCTTCTTCAGTCCTCTTGACTATCGTTGACAATGACTCATCACTTCTAGAGCCATGAGGCCCACGCTATTCAGCATGGCTCCTCAAAGGGTACCCTCCGAAGGGGCTTCGGAGGTGGTACCTCCGAAGGGTGTTCGGAGGTGTTTCAACGAAGGGTGTTCGGTGTTTGCTTGCTGCAGCTGTTGCAGCGGGTTGTGCTCGTCGGAGGGGTCCGGCAGTACACGATGACAGGGTTCGTACCGATGGCTCGGTACTTTGGGCGGTACACCGGGGTGTGTACCGGAGGTTGCTAACCCGGAGAGGTCTCCGGAGTACTGGTTACACTTGTTTGCTTGTCTGTGGTGCGCAGGGACTTCGGAGGCGACGGACAAGGTTCGAGCCAGGTGAACCTGGGTCAAGCGGGAGGCTTGATGCCAGGAGAGCGGGGAGCTCCGTCACGGTGGCTGCGAAGGTGGTCCAGGTCGGTCCTCGGTGTCGAGGCGTGCCAAGGGAAGGCAGAGAGTGCGGAGCGTGGCTCCGGCTGAAGGTGCTCCGAGACAAGTCCTCAGAGGTGAGGCACTTCGAAGGTACTCCGAATGGAGTGACTTCGGAGTTGGATGGATCAAGTCCTCTACGGAGGCAAGGAGTTCGAAGTGTGCTCCGGAGGGAGACACTCGAAGGTACCCGACGAAGGTCTCAAAAGTCAAGGCGCATCGAAGGCATGGTCCGGGTGAGGCTCGTCGAGGAGTGTGCTCGGGGAGAGACACTGCGACGAAGTGCTCATGGAATGCTTCATGCGGAGGCCTTGGACGAAGGAGGGACTTCGAAGGGTGGTACTCCGAAGGTGGGGCTTCGGAGTGTGAAAGGCTTCGGAGCAAGGCTAGCTCCGGAGCATGGTTGTCTTGAGGTGCTTCGGCCTGCATGGCTTCGGTACACGGACTGACGGAGTTCGAGCTGGGAGTAGCTGCGAAGCCGTGGTGGTCCACTCCGGAGGTGTTGGTGCGAAGGCCCAAGGAGCTTTGACGGCTTCGGCTCAAAACCGTCACTGTATCGAAGGCCTGTCTTCAGGGAAGCGGAGGCCACCAGGCTCAAGGCTTCTCACCGAAGCTACCGCACCCTCGCGTGCGAAGGGAGGCTGCAGAAAGTCAAGACTGTAAAAGGCTGACATTGTCTGTTCTGTAAAAGGCTGACACTGTCCCCTCTGCAGTTGATAGAGAAGCCTCCAGAATAAAGGTGGACTACCTTTTGTACCCCTTAGTTCTGTAGAGTCAAATCCTTTGTAAACCCTAGGGGTAAAGTAGTCACTTCCTTTGGGTGAACTGTGGGCTATAAATATGGGGGCTCGGTAGGTAACATGGAACACTTTGAGCATTTACTGTTGAGCTCCTGTAGCCACATACCTCGATTGCAATACATCCAGAGAGTTCTTTTTCTGTGTTCCTTGTTCAAGCGGCGAAGCCATGTTTTCCTGTGCTTTTGCTTGAGCTCGCTTTGCATACCTCGCCTGTGGTTGTGCACCGAAGCCTGTCTAGGCGAAGGTTGTTTTTCGTGCGAGGTGTGTTTTGTCAGTGTGCGTTCGCTCTGTGTAACACGAGGCTAGACCTCGCTGCTTACTAGCGTAGCCCTGACCGAGGCCCGTTTTGCTTCTTGTGTCGAAGCCCTTAACGTAGTCCATTTGCGTGTGCGTGTAGACCTTCGTGTACGAAGCTCAGCACCTGTTGCTGCTGCCAAGTACTTGGTCGAAGTCCTCAGAGGGCTGTCCACTCTTGCGAAGGGTGAAGTGCGAAGCCTGCTCGAAGCACCCTGTGTGCGGAGCCTGCACTGACTTAGCAGAGTAGATTTTCGGGGGTTATAAGTGGAGCGAAGTCTTCTTGGCTTCGAACTTTTGCTCCTCCGAAGCCTGTGTTCGAAGGTGTCGAAGTACCTCCGAACCTGACCTTCGAAGGTAGTGTTCGAAGCCTGTTCCGCAGAAGACAGAACTGAAACCGAAGGCTAGTTTTTAGCCAGAAATTTTAAAAGCTCCCATTCACCCCCCCTCTGGTCGCCGTTTCCGGTCCAACAGGGACCCTCAGTAACATGTCGAAATGACAGCGCAGAGACTATGTCCGCAAAGTAGGGCACATAGGGACCTCAAGTTCGGCGGCAGAAATGCCTGAGTAGTCCCATGTACCTATCTATTTTACTGCCCAATGATGCTGTAGGGGTGAAATTCCCCCATGCTGACCCCCTTGTTGATTCAGCTGATATAGCGGGAGTTGAAGTCCACATGATATTGGTGGATGGTGGAAGCTCCGCAGACATACTCTTTGTCTAGGCCTTCGACCAGATGTGCATTCCCTGAAGACACCTACTTCCAGCAGCTCGCCCACTCCAAGGTTTCGCAGGACCTCCTCTTGATGCCCTCGGCCAGATAGGTCTCGAGATGCCTTCGGAGAGGGGCCCCTAGCCAGGGTTGAGGAGGTTATCTTCGATGTCGTTGATGCCCCGTATGCTTACAATGCAATCTTCGGGAGGGGAATGCTAAACCAATTCGTAGTTGTAGCACATCATAACTATTTGTGTCTCAAAATGCCCACGCAAGGTGGATTTCTCACTATTTCAGGAGACCAAGCTGCAGCCCAGAGAGCGGAGTATGGCCATGGTCCTCCTCTGGACCCTCGACAGGTGAATAGTGCGTTGGAGCACTCGGAGGAAGCTTCAGGGTCTTCAGATCCCTCGAAGGGCCCTTCCCTAATGTCAAACCATAAGGTGATGTGATCATGAAGATGATCCTAAAAGATGGCAAGGAATATCCAATACAATTCAGCAAGGGCTACCTTCGGAAATATCTACTTCGCTGGAGGAAGTAGTTAAAAAAAACTTAGATATCTTCGCTTGGACTGACGAGATATCCCCAGAGTTGACCGGAGCATCATCGAGCACAGTTTGCTTGTCAACCCAAAGGCTAGGCCAGTGCGCCAGGGGCTCCGTAAGTTATCAATAGAAAGGGCAGACCTCGCCAAGGTGGAGGTGGAGAAGTTACTGAGGGCAAGAATTATCAGGGGAGTAGCCCACACGGAGTGGTTGGCTAACCTCGTTTTTGTCAAGAAAAACGGCTTCGGCAAGTGGTGCATGTGCATCGACTTCACGTCACTAAATAAGCATGCTCGCGAGTGAGAAACCATGTTGAAGAATATGGTTTTGATATTCCAGATGTGATGAGTGATTGTCAATGGAAGTCAAGGAAGGAAGAGATGAAGACCTGCCGAATCTGAGGCGCATGTGACTCAGGTACACGGGCAGTGAGCGATGGCCGGGCAGAGGAGCCGCGGAGTCGGGCTGGCCCAATCCGGGTACATGGCTAGGAGCGGCAGATGATCCACTGGTCTGTTGACTGGGTTTGACTCAGGTATACAGACGGCGAGCGATTGCTGGGCTGCGGAAGCTGCGGGGTCGGGTCGGTCCAATCCGGGTACCCGGTGCGAAGACGGTGGACGCTTTGTCAGTTTCGCCGCAAAACTGACAATCTATGATTTATTCGTTTTTAGGATATTAATATTTAGTTTTTAAGTTTAGAATATTTTTATTTGAGTCAGGTGATTTTTCTAATAATTTTTTAGTAATTTTCGGAATTTATTTTAGAGTCAGTTTATTTTACCTGAGGGTAAATTAGTCTTTTTATGTATTAGGATTTGCCTATAAATAGGCCCCTATCCCCTTGGGGATAGATGACTGTTTTTCTAATAGATCAATCTACAGTCCATTTTCGTTATTCCACCGAAAATCTTTCTCCTGCGATTTTTCCTCGTTTTCTACGTCGGCGTCTCATCGGAGAAACAGAGCCTTCGTTTTCTTCGCTCGAGCCTCCACAGGCGGCAGCCGAACGGACGCGTATCCAAGCAACGGTGGCCAGCGCTGTTTCGGCCGGTCAGGCAACGGGCCCCACAACGTTGACAACACGGCTATCATCTCTAGCCAGCAGCAGCACATGCAAGTTACACGGCGGGCCCACGACGGAAGTATCACGCAGAGGCAGGCAACGCACGCAACGTTCAACAAAAAAATTTCACCGTGCGCAAGGCTTGCGGCAGAGCACTGTTCTTGGCGTAGCGTCCAACACAGCTCTGCACGGGAAGCAGCATCAATCGCACTGTGCGCATGCGTCAAGGGCCAGGAAAAACTCTTGGCATTTTTGCCATCAGGAGCAACGCAAGTGCTTTTCAGGTTAGTTTGTTTTAATCTTTTATTTCTTAGTTAGATTAAAACCTAGTTAGTAATTTCATAGTTAGTTTTAATCCCCTATTTTTAGCGGTTAGTTAAACCAATAATTATCTAGTTTTAATTTATATAAAAATTAATCTTGAAGTTAATCTTTTAATCTGGTAAATTTTTATTAGTTATCTCGTATTAATTTTTATCTATTTAATCTGCTCATATAAAAAGAAAAGAAAAATTTATTAGTCGTAGTTATATTTTTATTCTAGTTTTTTTAGTTGAAATATTTTCGGTTTAATTCTGAATTATTTTTTAATGACCCATGTTTTATTCATTTGATTAGTATTTTATTTCTAGACTGAAATATAAATATTTCATGTTTTATTTAGGTGTTTTTATTTTCTGTGGAAATTTTATTTAGTTTATCTTGAATATCATTTTAATTAGGACACCGGTCATTATTAAGCTAGACTACTTTAATTTCTGAAAGTTGCTTTGCAAATATTATTTGTCTGGTTAAGTTCATTTGGGTGGTGGGATTAAAATATAGTTTAGCAAGAAATTTTTAGGCGCCCATTCACCCCCCCTCTGGTCGCTACTTTCGGTCCTACAAGTGGTATCAGAGCGAGGTTAGTTTTTTTTAATATCTTAACCGATTCAAAACCTAGGTAGTGACCATGACGTCTTCTGGTAAAATCCCATCCCTAGAGGCTTTTGGCTATACTTATTGGAAGACTCGCATGCGAGCATACCTTATGAGCCAGAGCTCGGACATATGGGAGATTTGTGTTCATCCTAGTTTCACCATTACGACTATTGCTGCGGATACTGCTGAAAATATAATTACCCAGCATCAAAATAATAGTAAGGCGGTGAACATTTTATTTTCTGGTCTAGGTCCTAGTGAGTTCGAGCATGTTAGCCATCTCACCACTGCTAGAGAGATCTGGGCTACCCTCCAGGCACATCATGAGGGGACAGCTCAGGTCAAGGCTAGACTATATCAGACCTATCGGCGTGAGTATGAAATTTCTCACAGAAGCCAGGTGAGACTGTTGAGGCTTTGTTTGGTCGTTTTCAATCGATCATTAACAAGCTTCGTGTTAACAAGGCCGAGGGTGATCAGCTGGTCTCGGATCATGAACAGTCTCTTAAGGTACTCCATACCTTGGACCCTAAGATCTGGGAGATCAAGGTCTCGTCTATTGTTGAGAGCACATCATATGATACCTTGACCATTGCAGAGCTTTTTAGTAAGCTCAAGGCCACAGAGGTCGATATCCAGTTGAGATCAAATCTCAGTGGTTCTGGATCAAAGACTCTGGTGCTTGCGACACCATTTACTGATCCTAATGCCATGAGTTGTACTGCGTTTTTCCTTGATGTCTATTTCCGAGGAACAACTTGATACTCTAGGAGATGATGATCTATGCTTGTTTAACAACCGAGTGCGACGTGTTTATCATAAGCGAATGTTTAAGAGACACGGCACAAAATCCGGATGCTTTGAGTGTGGTGACCCAAGTCATTTTATCGCCGACTGTCCCAAGCAGAAGAATTACAAGAAGGGAACCGGCGGTAACTCCTACAACATCGGCAAGTACGACAACTCAACGAAGGGCAAGCCCAAGACAAGATTATTTCGAAAGGCTCTGAAAGATTACAGGCATGAGAACAAGAAGCTAGACGAGACCTTTTTTGCCGAGATGGAGAAAAGATACTCCAAGAGATCCTCGTCTTCCTCATCGTCTTCAAGTTCAAGTGATGAAGATATCGTGATCAGGAAGGGAAAGGACAGGGACAATCCAGCGGGCCTCTCTTTCATGGGCTTCGGGGACAAGCTGAAGAGTCGCTCACGTCACAGCCGAAGACCCCACAAGAGCTTCTGCTCAATGGCTCTTGGGGAGAAGAAAGAGAAGGACTCCTCCGATGACTCCGACGATGACGACGATGAGAATGCATCTTCCTATGAACAAGAAGTTGTTAATTTACTAGAACAGAACAGTCAGGAGTTGAAGTATAGGGAGAAACTGCTTAGAGGGGCTAAGAAGAGGATAGATGAGCTTGAGAGTGAGCTTGCCACAGCAAATGGCAAGATTGAAAGTCTGTCTTTTTCCCCTTGCTTGAGTGATAGTGGTGAGTGCCCTAACTGTGAGGTGCTGTTGTGTAACCTGATGACTCTTAAGTCCAGGTACACAGAGAGAGTAGATGAGAGAGACGCATTGGCCACTGAGCTTGAAAGTGCTCAGCAGGAGCTAAAAGATGCTCATGCCACTGTTGTCGCACCTTGTGTAGACTGCCCATCCCATTTAGCTAGTATAGCCGAGCTGAGAGCCAATAGTGATGAGCAGTTGAGCGAGTTAGCTGGAGTGAGAGCTGAGTTGGAGCAGACTAAGCTAGAGCTTGAGACCTTGTCGATTCCATCCACTGTTTGTGAGAACTGCTTATCCATTAGAATGGATTTGATTAAGCTAAAAGCTGAGAAGTCTGTCGAAGTTGATAAAGAGTGTGAGATCTGCTTGTCTCAGGTGGAGGTGTTAGCTTCTTTGAGAGAGGAGCTAGCTGATGTTCAGAACGAGAACTTTTACCTCCGTTCAATCCTGAGTTGGATCAGTGCTAAAGAGCCACAACTCAGCATGATGATCCAGCAGTTCAAGAGACAGGATGGGTTTGGGGTAGGTTACACCTATACCAAGGCTGATTTTGAGAGCGCCATTAGCCGAGCAGTGGAGTGGAGTAAGATGACTCCCGAACATAGATATCCCAAGACTCACTCTACTGAGTCCTTTAAGGATAGTCAGCCCAAGGATGGAGTGTTCCAAGAACAACCTAAAGCTCCACCTAAGATGCAAATATGGGTTCCAAAGCCTAAACCTCTCCATACTTCTCTTGATTCTTTACCTGGACCCTCTCACACCAAAGATGATATACCAAACACCACCAAGCCTAAGAATCCCAAGCCTCAACCACATCCTAAGAAGCCTACCTATCACTGTGAGTTCTGCCAGAGAGACGGGCATCTTGAGGAGTTTTGCTTCAGGAGGAAGCGGGTTGAGCGAGCAAAGAGAGCTCGAGGTGGGCAGGAGCAGTTCTACTAGCAGGGTGGTAGACAGAGAGTCCCTTAACGTAGAGAGAGGCTAGAGGCCAGGCCACATCGTGTAGGTGGTGGTAGAGGAGACGGTTTTTATGATCGTGCTCTGGAGGGTGGTTTCTGTTCCGGTAGAGTTCCGTATCGTTCGGTATACGGTTTTGGATCTCGCAACCGTGATTTTAGGCAGAACAGAGGACCGCCCTTTGATCCGCGCTTCAGTCCAAACTCATATGATTCCTTTTGCTTTCCTACATACGCGCAGATGGCTCGACACTGGATCAACACTTTTACTAAACCTGGCATTGGACCGTTTGGTCCCACTCATGATTATTGATCGTGTTTTTGGGAGCTGTGTATCTTTTTTAGGATATTTTGAGTCAGCTTTTCATTGGTATCAGTTTTTCTTTCTTCTTTATTTTCATTGAGTCTTTTTGTGTGCGTTCATATCATGCATAATCATCTATCACATTTTGAGCTTGCTTCTGTTATATGATTAATCCGCTTTACTTTCTCTAGCTAGTATATGTTTTTGATTGCTTGTCGATGATCATGTTCTGGTTCAGTTCACATGATATATCTGATATTTGTCATAGGCATGGCTTTTATGCTTTAAAATTGAAAAATGATCACCATTGCTTCTGGTAACTAGCATGTGTAGGATGAATGCTTTCGCTATCTTTTACATGCCTTGTAGCTAGATCCTTACTTAGATGCAGATTTGCAACTTGGACATTTATATGCTTTAAATATGCAAAATGTGCTTTAAAATGATAAAAATTCAGAAAAATGAAAAATTTACGCATTTTTATGATTATCAGAAAAGATCCAGGTGGGTTTGCTTTGTCGCATTGCATTGTTCTAGACTGCTTACCATAGCACTTTGGTATGAACTAGGACGGTGTAATGTATGCCAAGACCAATGTCTTAAGCTTCTGATGGTCTAGTTCTGGCCTAGGCTTGACTTGGTCGGTTAGCATAAGGTTTGACATGCAAATAACCCCTGGCAGAAACGAAAGGAAAAAGAATCAGTCTGAAAAATTTAAAAAGATGACAAGTTTGCTGAAACACTTGTTTTGGACAGTGCTTATCTTGGTAGATATCAGTTAGCTTTTGCATCTCATGCTTTACTTTGCTTGTCAACTAGAAAATATGGTGATGCTTTTGTTTTACAAAAATCGAAAAATGCGTGCTAATGACTTTCTTAAGATATCATCTATTGCACTGATCATGTCATGTATCTTAGACAGTATATCTTTCGCTATACCTGTTAGATGTTGTTATTGCAGTTAATCATATCTAAGAAGCATGCTTTTCACACTCCACCTACACCCCATCTGTATTCATGGCATATTGTGAGGGGGAGCTGCATTTCAGGGGGAGTTTGTGTTTATGTCTCTTTAAAGTGCATTTAGTCTCACTTGATGAGTCCAATTGTCAACAAGGGGGAGAAATTTTGGATATATTTTCGGCTTTCTCTGGGATTTATTTCAGGGGGAGTTTATTCTTGTTGGTAATTTTGAGATTTGCACTTGTTTTTGAGGCTTTATCTTTTGGTTAACCATAATGACCATTTTTCGTGCTTCTGTTTGGCTTTTGGTCATTAGGGTTAAACTTATATTTTCCTTCTTCTATTTTCTTTTGTCTTTGTTTTTCTGTTTCCACGTGTTTTGCAGGTTCTGGAGATGAGCTGAAAAGGGTGTTGACAATGCACTCATCAAGGGGGAGATTGAGAAACCATGTTGAAAAATATGGTTTTGATATTCCAGATGTGATGAGTGATTGTCAATGGAAGTCAAAGAAAGGGAGAGATGAAGACCTGCCGAGTCTGAGGCGCATGTGACTCAGGTACACGGGCAGTGAGCGACGGCCAGGCAGAGGAGCCGCGGAGTCGGGCTAGCCCAATCCGGGTACATGGCTAGGAGCGGCAGATGATCCACTGGTCTGTTGACTGGGTTTGACTCAGGTATATGGACGGCGAGCGATTGCTGGGCTGAGGAAGCTGCGGGGTCGGGTCGGTCCAATCCGGGTACCCGGTGCGAAGACGGTGGACGCTTTGTCATTTTCGGCCCAAAACTGACAATCTATGATTTATTCGTTTTTAGGATATTAATATTTAGTTTTTAAGTTTAGAATATTTTTATTTGAGTCAGGTGATTTTTCTAATATTTTTTTAGTAATTTTCGGAATTTATTTTAGAGTCAGTTTATTTTACCTCAGGGTAAATTAGTCTTTTCATGTATTAGGATTTTCCTATAAATAGGCCCCTATCCCCTTGGGGATAGATGACTGTTTTTCTAATAGATCAATTTACAGTCCATTTTCGTTATTCCACCGAAAATCTTTCTCCTGCGATTTTTCCTCGTTTTCTACGCCGGCGTCTCATCGGAGAAACGGAGCCTTCGTTTTCTTCGCTCGAGCCTCCACAGGCGGCAGCCGAACGGACGCGTCTCCAAGCAACGGTGGCCGGCGCTGTTTCGGCCGGTCAGGCAGCGGGCCCCACAACGTTGACAACACGGCTGTCTTCTCTAGCCAGCAGCAGCACATGCAAGTTACACGGCGGGCCCCACGACGGAAGTATCACGCAGAGGCAGGCAACGCACGCAACGTTCAACAAAAAAATTTCACCGTGCGCAAGGCTTGCGGCAGAGCACTGTTCTTGGCGTAGCATCCAACGCAGCTCTGCACGGGAAGCAGCATCAATCGCACTGTGCGCATGCGTCAAGGGCCAGGAAAAACTCTTGGCATTTCTACCATCGGGAGCAACGCAGGTGCTTTTCAGGTTAGTTTGTTTTAATCTTTTATTTCTTAGTTAGATTAAAACCTAGTTAGTAATTTCATAGTTAGTTTTAATCCCCTATTTTTAGCGGTTAGTTAAACCAATAATTATCTAGTTTTAATTAGCATAAAAATTAATCTTGAAGTTAATCTTTTAATCTGGTAATTTTTTATCAGTTATCTCATATTACTTTTTATCTATTTAATCTGCTCATATAAAAGAAAAGAAAAATTTATTAGTCGTAGTTATATTTTTATTCTAGTTTTTTTAGTTGAAATATTTTCGGTTTAATTCTGAATTATTTTTTAATGACCCATGTTTTATTCATTTGATTAGTATTTTATTTCTAGACTGAAATATAAATATTTCATGTTTTATTTAGGTGTTTTTATTTTCTGTGGAAATTTTATTTAGTTTATCTTGAATATCATTTTAATTAGGACACCGGTCATTATTAAGCTAGACTACTTTAATTTCTGAAAGTTGCTTTGCAAATATTATTTGTCTGGTTAAGTTCATTTGGGTGGTGGGATTAAAATATAGTTTAGCAAGAAATTTTTAGGCGCCCATTCACCCCCCCTCTGGTCGCTACTTTCGGTCCTACAGCGAGACCCCTACCCTATGCCCCGAATAGATCAGCTTGTGGATTCTACGACTGGCTCCGAATTGTTAAGCTTCCTGGATGCATACTTCGGTTATCATCAGGTCTAGTTAAAGCATGAAGACGAAGCCAAGACTAGTTTTATAACTCCTTTCGGGGTATTTTGTTATGTTCGAATGCCTAGGTCACCAGATAGGCCGAAATGTCGAAGCCTATATGAATGACATTGTAAAAAAGAGTGCTGTAAAGCACCATCATAGCCTAGACTTAGCTGAAACTTTGAGAGCCTCTAAGCATTTGGAGTTCGCCTCAACCCTAAAAAATGTATATTCAGGGCACAAGCAGGAAAATTGCTAGGGTACTTAGTTTCGAGTAGAGAAATCGAAGCTAGCCCGACGCAGATAAGTGCACTGCAAAGAATGGCTCCACCAAAAAATCTGAAGCAGGTCCAGAAGCTGATAGGATGGCTCGCAACCCTTAGTAGATTCCTGGCCAGATCAACCGAATGAAGCCTCCTAATTTTTAAAGCTCTAAAAGGGTTCGAAAGTTTCAAGTGGACGCCGGAGTGCTAGAAGAGCTTCGATGACATTAAAGTTTATCTCAGAAATCTATCAACGCTTACAATGCCCCTCCCAGAAGAAACTCTCCTTCTTTATCTTGCAGTAATGGGCTCCGCAGTAAGTGCAGTACTGGTCAGGGAAGTTGAGATTAAAGGAAAACTGATGTAGAACCTAGTCTACTTCATCTCAGAAGCTTTGTCCGGAGCAAAGACAAAATACTCCGAGCTCGAAACATTTGTTTATGCTTTGGTAATGGCCTCGCGGAAGCTAAGGCATTACTTTTTAGCACATTATCTCATCGTTCCTACCTCGTATCCCCTTGGTGATATGCTTCGGAGCAAAGATTCCACGGGTAGGATCGGAAAATGGGCTATCGAGCTAGCCCCCTTTGGTATTTCCTTCATGGCAAGAACAACTATCAAGTTCCAAGTCATAGCTGACTTCATGGCTGAGTGGACTCCATCCATAGTTTGGGCTCTAGAAGAAACCTCCAAAGGTCTGTGGACAATTTTTTTTTGATGGAGCCTATCAGGCATCTGGTGCCGAAGCTGGAGCTATGATAATTGTTGGGGGAAAATATCTCATCTTCGGGGTTATTGCCAAAGCCGCATGAAGACAGCCAACCAGTTCGAAGATTGTCCGAAGACCATCTTCGAAGATGCCCAGAACCTCGTTCGAAGCCCGAAGACAGGCACTGGTTCGAAGTATGTCTTCGAACCAAAGCCCTTCAGGATCTTTTCTGCCAGCTAAGATGGAAGACTTATCTTCTATCCTATTAGATTAGTCTTTTACCATTTTAGCCCTATTAAGGAAACCGAATAGTTTCCTTAATGTCGGTTGTAATAGAGGGGTAAATAGGTCTTTTCCTTAATGTTTAGGCCTATAAATACCCCCCATTTCACCCTGTAATAGGGACTGAATACAAGTGATTCAATACACACTTTCGAACTATTCTAAGCTATTATCCTTTCGGAGGCTTAGAACAGTTTGCTTCACAAACACTTCGTTTGTTAGTTTCTTTTCTACAGAAACATGTTAGCGTAATCTTTTACGCCAACAGTTGGCGCCGTCCGTGGGGAACCTAGTCCAAAAAACTTCGTTCTCTACCAACTTCTTACATCATGCCTCCTAAGCGGAGCGCACCTCGCAATCCCACTCGGAGGTCCTCTCGGATCTCCGGAGAGATACCCTTCGACACAGTCGAAGTCGGAGGGTCTTCGACTATCCCTCCACCTCAAACTCCGCAAGGGGCTTCTATCCCTCGAGGATACAAAACCTCTCCGCCAACCCCTTCCATACTCCGACCGTCCGGAGTTATTCCAACACCCTCCATCCCGATTCGAACTGATCATACCAGTTCTCAAGACCCGGAAGGTCCTTCCGGAGGAGATGAAGATAGCCTTGGAGACATGGCCACTCAAATGGCCAACCTTTCAAGCTGAGGTAGCGAGGTGGCGACAAGAGGCTGCGAACAGGCTTCGCTCTCAAGCCACCCCAGCTATCCCCGAAGTGCCCGAAGACGACGATCTTGGTTATCCCGAAGCCCCGAAGAACGCCTCTTAAGACAATGAATCTCCGTTGCATCCTGAGCTGCAGAAGGTTCGCTTCGATCCAAAGTTCAAAACCTCGAAGCTCTGCAAGTATGCCGGAGACGAAGATCCCAGTGAGTTCGCGCGTTCTTATGCCCTAGCGATTGAAGCTAGCGGCGGAGACAGAGAAACTATGGCGAAGTGCTTCCCGTTAGCTCTTCAAGGAGTGGCGTTGAGATGGTTCTGGTCTTTAAAGCCAGGATCAATCAATTCGTGGTCACAGTTGAAGAGGAAGTTTATAAGTAACTTTCAGGGCACCTTCGTGCCTCCCATGTCAACAGGAAGCCTTTTCCAAGTGAAACAGCTCCCCGGAGAAACATTGAGGCAGTACTTCAAGCGCTTCGCTCACACGAAGTCGCAAATTCGGGGGCTGTCCACATCCTCAGTGGTTGATGCAGCTCGGGAAGGCGTCAGTCATAAAGGCCTTCTGGATAAACTACATCGGAAGAGCATCACCACAGTATCACAGCTGATGTCATACTTTGAAGAGTATGCGAGGTCAGAAGAGGGTTGGCTTCGGAGGACTACTGCTAGTTCGACAGTATTGCAAGAAGTTAAAGCAGAGGTGAAGACTTCGGCACAGCCGTCGGAACCAGTCTTCGAAGTGCAGCATGATCGAAGAAGAGGGCAAAAGCACCCTCGTTCTGAAGTCTTGAACATTGCACCCCCACAGAAGTTTGCACCAAGAGCTCCACAGTCTGCGGGGAACAAGTCCAGCGGCTGGAGGCCGCCAGGGAAGACGGCTGGCAAGGGCCAGATCCTTTTTTGCTGTATTCATGGAGAGAATCGAAGCCATGCAACTGACACTTGCAAGGCTATCCTTACCCTAAGGGGAGAATACTTGCAAAGAACTTCGGGTCGAGGTAGTACCGACCGAAGTCCAGCAGCAGCGCGCCCAGACCCGGTCCAGGCTGTGGCGCGGATAGAAAACTTTGATGCTGCAAGGCACCCTTCGGTGGCCAATGTTATGCCACCTCCGAAGCAAGAGGAAGGGCAAGATAGAGGAAAGAGAGTAGTTCTCCCTATCTCCGGAGGACGGTACCCTCGGAAGCATGTCCAAGAGACAACGAAGAGAGTACGTTCGGGAAGTAGGTCATATTGGGACTTCGTCATCTGCAGCTGCAATGCGGAGTGGTCTCATGTTCCAATATCTTTCTCTGCGGAGGATGCAGCTGGTATTAAGTTCCCGCATGCAGATCCATTGGTTATTACTGCTGATATTGCAGGGACTGAAGTCCGAAGGGTGCTAATTGACGGAGGTAGTTCGGCAGATATCATCTTTGTACAAGCCTTCGATCAGTTATGCATTTCCCGGAAGCATCTCCTCCCAGCGGCTCGTCCTCTGCAAGGCTTCGCAGGACCTCCGCTTGATGCACTTGGCCAGATAGGCCTGGAAGTAACCTTCGGAGAAGGTTTACTAGCCCCGAACTGAAGAAGTTATCTTTGATGTGGTAGATGCCCCGTATGCTTATAATGTCATCTTCGGACGAGACATGTTGAATCAGTTCGGAGCCGTGGCGCATCACAACTACTTGTGCATGAAGATGCCCACACAAGCAGGAGTCCTGAAAATCTTCGGAGATCAAGCCATGGCTCGGAGGGCAGAATATGGTCACGGTCCTCCTCTTGATCCGAGGCAAGTAAACAGTGTTCAAAATAATGAAGAAATTTTTTCAGCCTCCTTCGAAGCTTCGAAGAAGTCGTTTCCAAGACCAAGCCCGAAGGAGAGATTGCAACGAAGATCATTGTCAAAGATGGTAAAGAATACACTTTCAATTTGGTAAAGAGTTACCTCCCGAAGTTGCAACCTCCTTGGAAAAAGTCGTGGAAGAAAATTTGGATGTCTTCGCTTGGTCTGACGAAGATATCACCGGAGTCGATCGGGATATTATTGAGCACAGTTTGCTTGTAAACCGAAGGCCCGGCCTGTTCGACAAGGACTCCGGAAGATGTCCGCAGAGAGAGCTGCTCTAGCTAAGGACGAAGTTGAAAAACTGTTGAAGGCTGGGATTATCAGAGAAGTGGCCCACACAGAATGGTTAGCCAACCCAGTCTTCGTCAAGAAAAAGTCTTCCGGAAAGTGGCGCATGTGCATTGATTTCACATCTTTGAATAAAGCGTGCCCACGTGACCCCTACCCCATGCCCCGAATTGATCAGCTAGTTGACTCCACTGCAGGTTCGGAGTTACTAAGCTTCCTTGACGCGTATTCTGGTTATCATCAAATATGGTTGAAGCGCGAAGATGAAATCAAGACGAGCTTTATAACTCCTTCGGGAGTCTTCTGCTATGTAAGAATGCCCTTCGGCCTAAGAAATGCCGGGGCTACTTTTTCAAGATTAGTTGCTAAGGCTCTAGGTCATCAACTAGGCCGCAATGTAGAGGCCTATATGGATGATATTGTAATAAAGAGTGCTTTAAAGCACCAACATAGCCTAGACTTAGCAGAAACATTCAATAGCCTTCGGGCATGTGGGATCCGTCTTAACCCCGAAAAATGTATATTCGGAGCTAAGGCTGGAAAGTTGTTAGGGTACTTAGTTTCAAGCAGGGGAATTGAAGCTAGCCCTACTCAAATAACTGCGCTGCAGAAGATGGCTCCTCCGGAGAATTTAAAGCAAGTGCAAAAGCTGACTGGACGTCTGGCCGCACTTAGCAGGTTTTTATCAAGGTCTGCGGAGAGGAGCTTGCCAATATTTAAAGCTTTGAAAGGGTCCGAAGATTTTGCATGGACACCGGAGTGTCAAAAAGCTTCGAAGATATTAAAGATTATCTCAGCAATCTTGCTACACTCACGGTGCCTATTGTGGACGAAACCCTACTCCTGTATCTTGCAGCTACAGGTTCAGCTGTCAGTGCAGTCCTTGTCAGAGAAGCAGATATCAATGGGAAGTTGGTCCAAAATCCTGTCTATTTTGTATCCGAAGCATTGTCAGGAGCGAAGACAAGATACTCCGAACTTGAAAAGTTCGTTTATGCTCTGATAATGGCTTCGAGGAAGCTAAGACATTATTTTTTGGCTCATAATGTAATTGTACCAACTTCGTATCCTTTAGGAGATATGCTCCGAAGCAAAGATTCCACTAGAAGGATTGGAAAGTGGGCAGTAGAGCTAGCACCCTTCGGCATATCTTTCCTGGCAAGGACAGCTATCAAATCTCAAGTCCTAGCAGACTTCGTAGCAGAGTTGGACTCCACCTGCGAAGTTGACTCCAGAGAAATCAGATGACGGAGTTTGGATTATTTACTCCGATGGGGCTTTCCAAGCATCCGGAGCAGGCATTGGGGCAGTATTGATTTCACCGTTAGGGCAAAGAGCAATGTACTCCGCAAGACTCAACTTTAAGTCTACCAATAATATAGCGGAGTACGAAGGGATTTTATTGGGACTCCGGAAAGCACGTGCTCTAGGAGCTACAAGGATAATTATAAAAACAGATTCTCAGATAGTAGCAGGGCACGTAGACAAAAGTTTTCAAGTCCGACATCCACAGCTTGCAAAGTATTTAGAAGAAATCCGCAAGATCGAAGCACACTTCAAGGGTATTTCCATTCGGAGTATACCAAGAGCTGAAAACGTGCAAGCGGACATTTTAGCGAAGGCTGCAGCCGGAGCTGTGGATGTGCCTGACGAAGCTTTCTATGAGGAGCTCAATGTACCTTCGGTGCCACAAATTGCCTCTGCGGAGATTCTTTGCATTCCTAGTGCAGATTGGAAAGATTCGATCATAGAACTCTTGCAAGGAGGAACAAATTTGCCCGAAGAGCCCCAAATTGTCAAGATTAAAGCTCAGAGCAAGAAACTATCAGTTAATCAACGGTATATTATACAAGGCCGGAGTATGTTCCCCTCTACTCCGATGTATATCTCAAGCCGAAGGCCAAGAGATTCTTCGAGAAATTCACGAAGGCCTTTGTGGAAGCCATTTAGCCCCTAGAGCTCTGGCAGGAAAAACACTTCGCCAGGGGCTTTATTGGCCCACAATAACAGCTGATGCGGAGAGCTTGGTCCGCACTTGTCAAGGATGCCAGTGGATGGGTCGACGGAGTCATCGCCCACCAACAGCTCTTCAAGTCATTGCTCCGGTATGGCCTATGGCCAGATGGGGTATGGATCTAATTGGTCCCTTTCCGTTAGCAAAGGGAAATCTGAAGTTCGCAGTGGTAGCCATTGAATATTTTTCTAAGTGGGTAGAAGCAGAGCCCTTAACAGCTATCACTTCGAACAATGTACAGAAATTCTTCTGGAAAAACATTATTTGCCGGTTCGGAGTGCCTAGATATCTCACAGTTGATAATGGAACACAGTTCGACGCAGAACCCTTCAGGAAGTTTTGCGAAGACTTAGGCATTCAACTATGTTTTGCTGCAGTGAGACATCCTCAGTCGAATGGAGCCGTTGAGCGAGCCAATGGAAATATTTTATTAGGGCTAATCGAAGAATAGTAGGATTATCAAAGGGACTGTGGACCGAAGAGCTTCCGAAGATTCTGTGGTCCATTCGGACTACGCAAACAAGGTCCACAGGTTTTACTCCGTTCAGACTACTATTCGGAGATGAAGCTATGACTCCAACGGAGCTCAAAGGGGGATCATTTCGCAGCACCGAACCAGACATCGAAGAAGAGAGACAAGCTTCGTTAGATTTGTCAGAAGAAACAAGACTTCGAGCTGTAGCTAATTTATCAAAGTATCACCAGCAGACGAAGACTTGGTATGACCCGAAGGTTAAGCTCAGCGAGTTAAGGCCGGGTCATCTTGTTCTACGAAGCATTATAGCACCAGGAAAGTTAGGCAATAAATGGGAAGGTCCATATCTAATTGTCCACTCAGGACGCCCTGGTTCGTTTAAATTAGCTAATTTAGAAGGTGAAGAGTTAGCACATACTTGGCATGCGGAGCACCTAAAGCGATACTTCGCATAAGGGCTCCTTGTAATTCGCTTGTAATCACCTCTAAATTAATAAAGCATACACCCTGATAGTTGCCTTCCCCTTGTAGACTCCCAGCTTCCCGAGCGGACGCGCTGGAACCGTGGGGTCGACCGAGAGGGAAGTGTCATTAAGCTGGGCTGTATTTCCGGACTTCGTACCCATAAAGTCGAAGCCTCCGGTGTGGTGGCTGAAATCCATCCGGAGCCCAAGTCTCGGCTTGTAGGCATCCGTAAAAGAGCCAATACCACATTCTACGGAGTCCAAGCCATTGGCTGGTAGACTTCCGTAAAAAGAGCCGAAGGTGGCCAAAATCTGCGGAGTCCAAGCTGCAGCTTGCAGACATCCGTAAAAAGAGCCGAAGGTGGCCAAATTCTGCGAAGTCCAAGCCATTGGCTGGTAGACTTATGCAAAAATAGCCGAAGGTGGCTACAATTATACGGAGTCCAAGCCATTGGCTGGTAGACATCCGTAAAAAGAGCCGAAGGTGGCCAAATTCTACGAAGTCCAAGCCATTGGCTGGTAGACTTCTGCACAAATAGCCGAAGGTGGCTAAAGCAAAAACAACATTTGAGCCATGAGCTTCGAATGTCTGTTCATATAAGTCCAAAGTGACAAATTTTTTAAGACACTAAAGTGTCCTGGAAGTTATCTCAATTGATTTCTTTCGTTAAACAAAGGTACCAAGTTACCATTCTTCTGACTACAAAAAGTCGAAGGCATTTCATAAGATTTTAAAAGATCTTTAAATGACAGAGGGGCTCCAAACCCCCCAAAAATTGTACTCCGAAGTTTTTTCTTTGCGCATAACCATCTTTGAATACAGTTCGAAGTTTCTTATACCCAAAGAGGGGCTAGTAAATATGGAGACAATTTTAAATCGGCATTCATTATTGAAATAAATGTATTTACAGATTACATTATGAAAAATTGGTATCTATACCAAGAAGGAATCGGAGACCTCTTCGGTCCCGAGAGCTAGGGGTGGAACGACTAGTTCCAACATCGGAAGTTCTAAGAACTTTACGTTTAACTCTCTTCCTTCCCTTCGAAGCTCTAAAATCCTTCTGCTCTTGTTGAAGCTCGGCCCAAGTTCGAAGCCGCTCGGGGCTTCTTTCCCAGCTTCTAAGATCTTCAGATCTTTTATTTTGGGCTTCACCTTCGTCTTCGGACCAATTAGTGTCTTCAGAAGACGAGGTGTTTGCGTCAATCTCTTTATCTTCCTCTTTAATATAAGACAATACGTCTTTGATTACTTCGGGCGCAATAACGCCGGAGTCATCTCGAGGAATAAGAAATCGAGGACGCTTATAACTCTTTAGAAGTTCGAAGGTGTTCCACAGTGAGCGAAGTTCGCTGTTAAGCTCTAACACTTCGATATCTTCCATAAGAGGCAAAGCCTAAAAATATGATAAACAAGACTTTCATTGATAAATGTTTACAAGCATAAAGCTTTACATGATTAGAAATCCTAAAATATTCCTAAACCTGCGGGTTCGAAGGAGGTTGACTGCTCGAAGCTTGGCTCCGAACTTGCTTCTGGCGTTGGCCTCATCAATCCAAGCCTTGATCGCAGATCGACCTTCGGCTCTCCATGAAGTTTGAAAGGCTCGCCAGACGGCAGCCACGCCTTCGGAAGGAGT
>JAAALK010001555.1:0-15000 GCA_019279435.1 Zizania palustris | reverse complement strand
TGAGAAGTTACTGTTCAGATTTGTCTCCTGTTAGGAACTCGGCGAAGTCTGCTTCACCTGTCGGGGTCTGCTTCGGAGATGATTGTCGAAGCCTACTTCGGAGGTCAGTTGCAAGGCCTGCCGAAGGCAGTGGTAAATGCCGAAGATGTTTTGATCTAGCCTAGTTCGAAGTGGTAGATGACGAAGTATGCTTCGAAGCGAAGTGGACGAAGTCGGAGCCTGCTTCGAAGTATGTAATTCGAAGACAAGGCTTCGAACACAGCTTCGAACACAGCTTCGAACCAAGTGTTTCCAAGTTAGACCATCGAACAGAAAAACTTCGAACACAACACAGACGGACAACCTTCGCACAAAGAAGCGAAGCCTTTTACACAACGGAGAGACCAAATCGAAAGCTATACTCTACCTTCGAACAGAACAAACATCGAATAGAGAAACAAAGACTGACACGCAACAAAGAAATCAAAGCGAAGCCTCTCAGAACGACAAGCTTCGAAGCCAACATCGAAACCTATCAAAGTATGGACTTCGAACAGCTAGAGGCGAAGTACCTTTGCACTGTCATTCGAAGTATGCGATGCTGTCCATTCAAAAAGTACTTCGAAGCTAGAAACACAGAACACAAAGCAGAGTTCGAAGTTCGAACGAAGTCTTCGAGTATGTCTGATCGAAGCCTGCCTCACGGAGCTGAGGGGCTTCGAACACAGAAGATGGCTTTGCCAAAAAATAGTCAGAAAAGTTACTCGGGACTGTTAACTTCGATCAAAAAGCTGTTCAGTAGAAGGCAAAAAGCTGGCGCAGTGTACTGTTGCTACAGTGAAGTAGTACTACTTGCAACAGCAAGAACTAGTACTACTTGCGTGAAGAACACACGCAACAGAAGCTTCCGAAGCCTCAAAATCAATGGAAAAACTTGCTGTGTGAGTGAAATGAAGCCATTGAAACTCTACAGTTGCTGCACACGATTCGGGAATAGAACCTTCACAGTAACAATAAATGCAAGGCAACAAAAACAGGGGCAAAAACTCCCTGGCGGCGCAAGCAAGAACAGGAGAGGAGAGAGGCAAAGCAGGAGACAAAAAGTGACCCAAAGGAATAGAATTTATTTCAGCCAAAAGGGTAGTCTAAACCCTAGGGATTGGTGTCCTATTTATAGGCTCCCAACACTAGGAATATTCTACCAGCTCCTTAGGGTTTTTTACAGACTCAAGAATAAAGGAAAAGACTCTACTGCCCTTAGGTATTTTTACAGACACGACTGACTGACTGTGGGCCTAGAGATACAGATGACTTATCCGGAAGCTAAGTTTTCGTAGCGACTACGGCTTCTCTTCTGGACAGTCGGATACAAGATCAACGGTTGTCAGTTTTGCACCGAAACTGACAAAGCCTCCACCGACTTTGCACCAAGTACCCGGATTGGGCCGGCCCGATTCCGCAGCTCTCTCAGCCCGGCAATCACTCACCGCCCGTGTACCTGAGTCAATCCTGGTCAACAGCCCAGTGGGTCTTCTACTACTTCTGGCCCATGCACTCGGATTGGACCAGCCCGACTTCGCAGCCTCCTCTGCCCGATAGTCGCTCGCTGCCCGTGTACCTGAGTCACACGTGGCCCATGAAACAACAGATCTCTTCTTCTTCTGTCCTCTTTGACTATCGTTGACAATGACTCATCACTTTTGGATACCCGAGGCCCACGCTATTCAGCATGGCTCCTCAATCTCCCCCTTGATGAGTGCATTATCAACACTTCTCTTCTTCAGTTCTGCAGCACCTGCGAACAAATGTGGAAACACGAAAACAAAACACAAGAAAACAAAGAAGAAGAAAATAAGGTAAAAGTTTAACCCTAATGACCAAAAGCCGAACAAAAGCAAGAAGTGGTCATTATGGTTAACCAAAAACGTGAAAGCTCAAAATGAGTGCGATTTCAGAACAACAAGGATATCAACAGAGTAAGAACTCCCCCTTAAACTCTGATCCCAAACTTTCTCCCCCTTGTTGATAAGTGAACTCATTAAGCACTCAATAGAGACACAGACTCCCCCTGAAATGCAACTTCCCCTCAAAATATGCAGTGAATTCAACTGGAGTGCATAAGGAGTGTAGAAAGCATGCTTCTCAGATATGATTGACTACAATTACAACATCTAACAGATACAGCAAAAGACATACTGTAACGATACATGACATGATCAGTGCAACAGATGATATCTAAAGAAAGTCATTTGCACACATTTTTTAGTTTTTGCAAACAAAACATCACCACATGTTCCAATAAACAAGCAAGGTAAAGCATGAGATGCAAAAGCTAACTAATATCTACCAAGATAAGCATTGTCCAAAAACAAAGTGCTTCAGCAAACTTGTTATCATTTCAATTTTCAAGCTTTTTCTTTTCCTTTTTAACTTTTGCCAGGGGTTATTTGCATGTCAAACCTTATGCTGACCGACCAAGTCAAGCCTAGGCCAGAACTGGACCATCAGAAGCTTAAGACATTGGTCTTGGCATACACTACAGTGTCCTAGTTCATACCAAAGTGCTATGGTACGCAGTCCAGAACAATGCAGTGCGACAAGACAAACCCACCTGGATCTTTTCAATTTTAAGCATAAAAAGACATGGAATTTTCATTTTTCTGGTTTATAGCATATTTCCATGATTAAAGCATACAGATGTCCAAGTTGCATATTTGCATCCAAGTCAGGAACTAGCTACAAGGCATGTACCAGATAACAAGAACATTCAGCCTACGCATGCTAGTTACCAGAAGCAATGGTGATCATTTTTCAATTTTAAAGCATAAAAAGCCATGCATATGACAGATATCAGACATATCAAGTGAATTGAAGCAAAGCATGATCATCGACAAGTAATCAAAAACATGTACCAGCTAGAATGAGTAAAGCAGTTTAATCATATAACAGAAGCAAGCTCAAAAGTGTGATATGTGAATATGCAAGATATGAACACACACAAACAGACTAAAGAAAAGAGTAAGGAAGAAAGAAAACTGACGCAAAATATCCTAAAAAGGATACACAACACCCAAATCCCCTCGTAAACGCTCGAATGTAGACTGATCTAGGGGTTTGGTGAAAATATCAGCCAACTGATGATGGGTATCAACATGAACAAGGTCAATGACACCTTTCTCATATTGATCCCGCAAGAAGTGAAAGCGCACATCAATGTGTTTGGTTTTTGAATGGAGACATGGGTTTTTCCCTACACTAATTGCACTGGTGCTGTCGCAAAACAAAGGAACTCTGGTAGGAAAGATCAACCCAAAATCTCGTAGAGTGGAAATCATCCAAACCAACTGTGAGCAGCAGCTAGCAGCAGCTACGTACTCAGCCTTTGTGGTCGAAAGAGCAACTCCAGATTGCTTTCGAGAAGACCAAGAGACAAGAGAAGAACCAAGAAACTGGCAAGTACCGGAAGTCGACTTGTGATCCAACCGGCACCCACCAAAATCGGCATCCGAAAATCCAGATAAATCGAGAGAAGATGATGCTGAATAGAAAAGACCAAGATCAGGAGCATAAGTGAGATACCTGAAGATGCGCTTGACAGCCTGCCAATGAGACGCGCGTGGTGAAGACTAGAAACGCGCGCAAAGTCCCACGGCGAACTATATGTCTGGTCTTGTTGCCGATAAGTATAACAGCGAACCGATCATCCCTCGAAACTACCTTTCATTGACCTTGACGCCGCTCTCGTCCTTGTCTAGACCCCCAGATGTGCCCATCGGGGTCATATGCGGCTTCAACTCACCACCAAAGTCAAATTTCTTAAGCATGTCGCGAGTGTACTTACCTTGGTGGATGAAGGTGTCGTCCTTGGTCTGCTTGATCTAGAGCCCTAAGAAGTACTTGAGCTCACCCATGAGGCTCATCTCAAACTCGCTGTGCATCTGCTCAGAAAACTTGGACACAAGAGAATCAGTAGTATCGCCAAAGATAATATCGTCCACATAAATCTGAGCGACTAAGAAATCTGAAGCATCTCTGAGCAAGAAAAGAGTTTTATCCACAAAGCCCTTCCCCAACAAAAATTGCTTCAACCGGTCATACCAAGCCCTGGGGGCTTGCTTCAACCCGTATAAAGCTTTGTGCAACTTAAAAACATGTCGAGGAAACTTAGGGTTCTCAAAACCGGGGGGTTGCCTAACATAAACCTCCTCTTCTATGTACCCGTTCAGAAAAGCACTCTTAACATCCATTTGAAAAAGCTTAAAACCCTTCGAAACGGCAAAAGCTAGAAGAATACGAATGGACTCAAGACGGGCAACAGGAGCGAAGGTTTCTTCAAAGTCAATACCTTCCTTCTGGCAATAACCCTGGGCAACTAGTCGAGCCTTGTTGCGCACCACAATCCCATCTTCACCTTGTTTGTTCTTGAACACCCACTTGGTGCCTATGGGGTTGCATCTTGGTGGCGGCTCAACTAGTGTCCAAACCCGATTACGGACAAAATTCTCAAGCTCTTCTTGCATAGCATTAATCCAATTAGAATCAGAAAGAGCATGAGAAACGTCTCTGGGCTCAAAAGATGCAACAAACGCAGATTCAGCAAACACAGCAGGAGAGGCAGAAGAACGCAAAGTTCTCTCAGTCAAATCACCAATGATGAGCTTTGAGGGGTGATCACGCTGAACTGCTCGGGTTCCCTGGTGATCGGAAGTCACCTCACCGGAGTCAGCAGCTGGCACATCTGGACTCGACTGAGGGGGCTCGATCGAAGTGGAAGAAGTGATCAGAGGTCCGCCCTCGTCCTCAGTCGAAGTCTCCGAAGTTGTGGGCTTTGCTGGGGGTGCAGAAGGCCCACCCTCATTAGCGGCTGGAGTGTCATCATCTTCCTCGAAGATGGACTCTCCGAGCTCACCATCAGAGGGCTCAAAAGAAGGAGTCAAAGAAGGCAAGGACTCATCAAATGAAACCTCACAAGTCTCGACAAGCAGCTAGGATTCAAGGTTCCAAACACGGAAGCCTTGAGAATGCAAAGCGTATCCAAGAAAAACACCGTCCCAGCAACGAGACTCAAACTTGTCCAAATGCCCTCCCTTCTTGAGCACAAAGCACTTGCAGCCAAACGCTCGCAAGTGGCTCACCTTGGGCTGTCTGCCAAACCGCAGTTCATATGATGTCTTACCAAGGTAAGCTCTAAGAAAGATGCGGTTGGCCAGATAGCAAGCCGTGTTCATGGCTTCAGCCCAAAAATGCCTAGGAGTCCTGTGCTCATCGAGCATCGTCATGGCCATCTCGACTAGCGTGCGGTTCTTTCGTTCCACAACGCCGTTCTGTGGGGGAGTGTAAGGAGAAGAAAACTGATGGTCCAGACCCTGATCACTACAGAAGCTGATGAACTGAGAGTTCTTGAACTCAGAGCCATTATCGGAGCGAATTGCTCGCATCCGACCATTGTTCTCATTCTTCAGCTTCAAAATCAGGTCATGAACAAACTGAAATGTTTCATCCTTAGACTCCAAAAAGAAAACCCACGAGAATCGAGAAAAGTCGTCAACAATGACAAGTGCGTACCACTTCCCACCGAGTGAACGTACCTGAGCTGGACCAACAGTGTCCAAGTGTAAAAGCTCGCCTGGATACGAAGTCATCACCTGAGTCACAGGTGAGTAAGAAGCGGCAACCATTTTCCCATGATGACAGGGATGACAAACTAGATCCTTCTCCATCTTAAGCTTGGGCAATCCTCGGATGAGGTCCATAGAGCTTAACCTGACTAGCAGATCAAAACTCAGATGACCTAACCTCCTATGCCACTTCCAGAGCTCAGAAGAAGATCCAACAATCAAACAACGAGAAGGCCAAAAGAACTAGAGAAGTCAATTCGAAACACTTTACCGAAAGGTAAAATCTGACAAACTAAAGACCCTCTAGAATCAAACACAGAAGAATTGCCCTTCTTAAAATGCACTTCCGAACCATCCTCAAGAAGTTGCGAAACAGAAATCAAATTGAAGTTCAAATTCTTAACCAAAGCAACATTCTTCAAAGAGAAATGATCTGAAATGCGAATAGAGCCTATGCCACTTACTTTCCCTTGACCGCTGTTCCCGAACGTGATGTATTCTTTGGAATGTGTAGCTTCCTCCCGTTAACCTTGGCACAACGTACTTGGCCGAAGCCGTTCGGTGTGCTCCCAGGCAAGCAAGTAGTAAGCAGATGGCAATCCATCGTAACACCCTAGCGAAGGTCATGGCGCCTTCCAACGTTAATCGATCTTGCGGGGAAGCTGTTTTGAAAACCGATTCTCGAGACAAAAAGTTTTTTCACCGCCACAGAAGCCCCAATGCTAATGTAAGCCGAGGAACAACACCGAGGCGTTAAGACGTACTGCCACAAGGTTTTCCTCACAAGCCAAGCCACACCCTACTTAGACGAAACCGTTAGGTGCGAGCCCAGGGATGCAATTCATACCCCGTGACATCTGTCAATGCCATGTTAACCGGGGCGAGACGATGGAATGTGTAGCTTTCTCCCGTTAACCTTGGCACAACGTACTTGGCCAAAGCCGTTCAGTGTGCTCCCAGGCAAGCAAGTAGTAAGCAGATGGCAATCCATCGTAACACCCTAGCGAAGGTCATGGCGCCTTCCAATGTTAACCGATCTTGCGGGGAAGCTGTTTTGAAAACCGATTCTCGGGACAAAAATTTTTTTCACCGCCACAGACGCCCCAATGCTAATGAAAGCCGAGGAACAACACCGAGGCATCAAGACGTACTGCCACAAGGTTTTCCTCACAAGCCAAGGCACACCCTACTTAGACGAAACCGTTCGGTGCGAGCCTAGGGATGCAATTCATACCCCGTGACATCCGTCAATGCCATGTTAACTGGGGCGAGACGATGGAATGTGTAGCTTCCTCCCGTTAACCTTGGCACAACGTACTTGGCCGAAGCCGTTCGGTGTGCTCCCAGGCAAGCAAGTAGTAAGCAGATGGCAATCCATCGTAACACCCTAGCGAAGGTCATGGCGCCTTCCAATGTTAACCGATCTTGCGGGGAAGCTGTTTTGAAAACCGATTCTCGGGACAAAAAGTTTTTTCACCGCCACAGACGCCCCAATGCTAATGAAAGCCGAGGAACAACACCGAGGCATCAAGACGTACTGCCACAAGGTTTTCCTCACAAGCCAAGGCACACCCTACTTAGACGAAACCGTTCGGTGCGAGCCTAGGGATGCAATTCATACCCCGTGACATCCGTCAATGCCATGTTAACTGGGGCGAGACGATGGAATGTGTAGCTTCCTCCCGTTAACCTTGGCACAACGTACTTGGCCGAAGCCGTTCGGTGTGCTCCCAGGCAAGCAAGTAGTAAGCAGATGGCAATCCATCGTAACACCCTAGCGAAGGTCATGGCGCCTTCCAACGTTAACCGATCTTGCGGGGAAGCTGTTTTGAAAACCGATTCTCGGGACAAAAAGTTTTTTCACCGCCACAGACGCCCCAATGCTAATGAAAGCCGAGGAACAACACCGAGGCGTTAAGACGTACTGCCACAAGGTTTTCCTCACAAGCCAAGGAACACCCTACTTAGACGAAACCGTTCGGTGCGAGCCCAGGGATGCAATTCATACCCCGTGACATCTGTCAATGCCATGTTAACCGGGGCGAGACGATGGAATGTGTAGCTTTCTCCCGTTAACCTTGGCACAACGTACTTGGCCAAAGCCGTTCGGTGTGCTCCCAGTCAAGCAAGTAGTAAGCAGATGTCAATCCATCGTAACACCCTAGCGAAGGTCATGGCGCCTTCCAACGTTAACCGATATTCCGGGGCAGCTGTTTTGAAAACCGATTCTCGGGACAAAAAGTTTTTTCACCGCCACAGACGCCGCCATGGCTAATGAAAGCTGAGGAACACCACCGAGGCATTAAGACGTACTGCCACAAGGTTTTCCTCACAAGCCAAGGCACACCCTACTTAGCCGAAACCGTTCGGTGTGAGCCCAGGGATGCAATTCATACCCCGTGACATCCGTCAATGCCATGTTAACCGTGGCAAGACGATGGAATGTGTAGCTTCCTCCCGTTAACCTTGGCACAACGTACTTGGGCGAAGCCGTTCGGTGTGCTCCCAGGCATGCAAGTAGTAAGCAGGTGGCAATCCATCGTAACACCCTAGCGAAGGTCATGGCGCCTTCCAACGTTAACCGATATTCCGGGGCAGCTGTTTTGAAAACCGATTCTCGGGACAAAAAGTTTTTTCACCGCCACAGACACCCCAAGGCTAATGAAAGCCGAGGAACACCACCGAGGCGTTAAGACGTACTGCCACAAGGTTTTCCCCACAAGCCAAGGCACACCCTACTTAGACGAAACCGTTCGGTGCGAGCCCAGGGATGCAATTCATACCCCGTGACATCCGTCAATGCCATGTTAACCGGGGCAAGACGATGGAATGTGTAGCTTCCTCCCGTTAACCTTGGCACAACGTACTTGGCCAAAGCCGTTCGGTGTGCTCCCAGGCAAGCAAGTAGTAAGCAGATGGCAATCCATTGTAACACCCTAGCGAAGTTCATGGCGCCTTCCAACATTAACCGAAATTGCGGGGCAGCTGTTTGAAAACCGATTCTCGGGACAAAAAGTTTTTTCACCGCCACAGACGCCCCCATGGCTAATGAAAGCTGAGGAACACCACCGAGGCGTTAAGACGTACTGCCACAAGCTTTTCCTCACAAGCCAAGTGAGGAGCCATGCTGAATAGCATGGGCCTCATGGCTCCAGAAGTGATGAGTCATTGTCAACGATAGTCAAAGAGGACTGAAGAAGAGAAGAGATCTGCTGTTTCATGGGCCGCGTGTGACTCAGGTACACGGGCAGCGAGCGACTATCGGGCAGAGGAGGCTGCGAAGTCGGGCTGGCCCAATCCGGGTGCATGGGCCAGAAGCAGTAGAAGACCCACTGGGCTGTTGACCAGGACTGACTCAGGTACACGGGCGGTGAGCGATTGCCGGGCTGAGAGAGCTGCGGAGTCGGGCCGGCCCAATCCGGGTACCTGGTGCAAAGCTGGTGGAGGCTTTGTCAGTTTCGGCGTAAAACTGACAACCATTGATTCTGTATCCGACTGTCCAGAAGAGAAGCCGTAGTCGCTACGAAAACTTAGCTTCCGGATAAGTCATCTGTAACTCTAGGCCCACAGTCAGTCTGTCGTGTTTGTAAATATACCTAAGGGCAGTAGAGTCTTTTCCGTTATTTTTGAGTCTGTAAAAACCCTAAGGGGCAGGTAGAATATTCCTAGTGTTGGGCTGCCTATAAATAGGACCCCAACCCCTAGGGTTTGGACTACCCTTTTGCTGAAAATCAATACTCCTCCTTTGGGTCACTTTGTTTCTTGCATTCTCTCTCTCCTGTTCATGCGTGAGCCACCAGGCAACAAGCCTTGTTCTTCCTGAAGTTTTTAAGTGATTTATGTTGTCTGGGAAAGCTTTTAATCTGGCTGTTTTTGCTTGTGCGAAGCATTTTTGTGCACTGCAGTTCATTCTCTGTGCGTGTGGTCAATTTATTTGGAACAGAAGCTTCTCTGTTGTATGTGTTCTTCGTGAGAAGTAGTACTAGTTCTTGCTGTTGCAAGTAGTACTACTACTCTGTAGCAAGTAGTACTACTTTCCTGTAGCTACAGTATGCTAGTACTTTAGTCTTGCTTTTTCTGTGTTGCTTTTTGATCGAGTTGGCAGGGTCAAAGTCCCTTTTCTTGTGTGAAGTCCAACTCTGTGTAGCAGACTTCGAATCTGCAAGCTTCGAATCTGCAGACTTCGAATCTGCAAGCTTCGAGTCTACAGACTTCGAATCAGCAGACTTCGAATCTGCAAGCTTCGAATCTGCAGACTTCGAATCTGCAGACTTCGAATCAGCAGACTTCGAATCAGCAGACTTCGAATCTGCAGGCTTCGAATCTGCATACTTCGAATCAGCAGACTTCGAATCAGCAGACTTCGAATCTGCAGGCTTCGAATCTGCATACTTCGAATCTGCATACTTCGAATCTGCAGGCTTCGAATCTGCATACTTCGAATCTGCATACTTCGAATCTGCATACTTCGAATCTGCAACCTTCGAATCTGCAACCTTCGAATCTGCAACCTTTGAATCTGCAACCTTCGAATCTGCAACCTTCGAATCTGCAACCTCAGAATCTGCAACCTCAGAATCTGCAAACTCAGAATCTACGACCTCAGAATCAGCAAACTTCGAATCTGCAGAATTAGTCAATTTGTTCTCGCTTTGCTGTTTAGTTTTCTTTTTAAATGCATTGGGTTTTGGGAGTAGGCCATTGATTCGAAAGAATTTTTTAGGCGCCCATTCACCCCCCCTCTGGTCGCTACTTTCGGTCCTACAAGTGGTATCAGAGCGAGGTTAGGGTTTTTCCATACCTTAACCGGTTCTAAACCCCAGTAGTGACTATGACGTCTCCAGGCAAGGTCCCGTCCTTGGAAGCCTATGGCTACAATTATTGGAAGACTCGCATGCGAGCCTATCTCATGAGCCAGGGTTCGGACATATGGGACATTTGCGTTCACAGCACGTTTGTCATTCTGCCAGTCGCTGAGCACGGTACTGCTGGTATCATTGCTCAGCATCTGAGCAACAGTAAGGCTGTGAATATTTTGTTTTCTGGATTAGGTCCCACTGAGTTTGAGCGTGTGAGTCATCTCTCCACTGCGAGAGAGATCTGGGCTACCCTCAAAGCACACCATGAGGGAACAGCCCAGGTCAAGGCTCGGCTCTATCAGACCTACCGGCGTGAATATGAGAACTTCACACAGAAGCCGGGTGAATCTGTTGAAGCCTTGTTTGGTCGCTTTCAGTCGATCATTAACAAGCTTCGGGACAACAAGGCTGAGGGTGCTCAGTTAGTCTCAGATCATGAGCAGGCGCTCAAGGTTCTTCATACCTTGGACCCAAAGATCTGGGAGATCAAGGTATCATCTATCGTTGAGAGCACTTCTTACGATACCTTGACCATTTCTGAGTTATTTAGCAAGCTGAAGGCCACTGAGGTAGATATCCAGTTGAGATCAAATCTCACTGGCTCTGGATCAAAATCCCTGGCCCTTGCTACACCTTCTGTTGATCCCTCTGCTGTGAGTTGTGCTGGGTTCTCCTTGATGTCTATCACTGAGGACCAGCTTGAGTTGTTGGGAGATGATGATTTGTGTCTCTTTAACAACCGGGTGCGTCGTGTCTATGATAAAAGAATGTTCAAAAGACACGGCACAAAATCCGGATGCTTTGAATGTGGTGATCCAGGACACTTCATCGCCGACTGCCCCAAGCGCAGTGGATACAAGAAGGGCACCGGTAGCAGCTTCCACGACTCCGGCAAGCATGAGAGCCCCTCCTTCACCAAGGGCAAGCCGAAGACCCGGTTCTTCAAGAAGGCCCTAAAGGACTACCGGCGAGAGAACAAGAAGCGCGACAAGGCCTTCTTCGCCGAGATGGAGAAGAGCTACTCCAAGAGATCCACGTCTTCTTCATCTTCATCGAGCTCAAGTGATGAGGAGATTACCATCAAGAAGGGGAAGGACAAGGATGATCCGGCGGGCCTCTGCTTCATGGCTTTCGGAGACAAGCCGAAGAGCCGCACACACCAGCGCCGAAGATCCCGCAAGAGCTTCTGCTCCATGGCTCTTGGGGATAGAAAAGAAAAGAGCTCCTCCGACGACTCCGACGACGACGATAGCAAGGTATCATCTTATGAGCGCGAAATTGTCGATTTACTTGAGAGCAATCGTCAGGAGTTAAAATATCGGGAGAAACTGCTTAGGGGGGCTAAGAAAAGGATAGATGAGTTAGAGAGTGAGCTTGCCGTGGCCAACGGTAGGATTGAGAGTCTATCCTCTGCCCCTTGCTTGGGTGATAGCAGTGAGTGCCCGAAGTGCGAGGTGCTTCTGTGTGACCTGTCGACTCTAAAGTCCAGGTACACAGAAAGGGTTGATGAGAGGGACGCTTTGGCCACTGAGCTTGAAAGAGCTCAGCTGGGGCTGAAAAATGCTCAAGCCACTGTCGTCACACCCTGTGTTGATTGCCCATCTCATCTAGCTGCCTTAGCTGAGCTGAAATCCAAGGGCGATGAGCATTTGGGTGATTTAGAGAGGTTGAGAGCTGAGCTTGCGCAGACTAGGCTAGAGCTTGAGACATTGTCAGTTCCACCCACTGTTTGTGAGAACTGTCTGTCTCTTAGAATGGAGTTGATTAAGCTGAAAGCCGAGAAGTCTGTCCAGATAGACAGTGAGTGTGAGACCTGCTTGTCTCAGGTGGAGGTACTAGCTTCCTTGAGAGAGGAGCTAGCTGATTCTCAGAATGAGAACTTTTACCTCCGGTCTATCCTGAGTTGGATCAGTGCCAGAGAGCCACAGCTTGGCATGATGATCCAGCAGTTCAAGAGGAAGGATGGGTTTGGAGTAGGTTACACCTACACCAAGGCTGACTTTGAGAGTGCCCTCAGCCGGGCAGTGGAGTGGAGTAAAATGACTCCAGAGCAGAGGTATCCCAAGACTCACTCCACTGAGACCTCCCAGGCTTGTCAGCCCAAGGATGGAGTGATCCATGAACCACCCAAAGCTCCACCCAAGAAGCCTATCTGGGTTCCTAAGCCCAAACACCTCCACTCTTCTCTAGACTCTCTTCCTGGACCCTCTCAGCCCAAGAAGACCACACCAAACACTACCAAGCCCAAGAATCCCAAGCCTCAACCACATCCCAAGAAGCCTACCTATCATTGTGAGTTTTGTCAGAGAGACGGGCATCTTGCGGAGTTTTGCTTCAGGAGGAAGCGGGTTGAGAGAGCAGAGAGGGCTCGTAGTGATCAGGTGCAGTTCTACCAGCAGGGTGGTAGACTGCGTGTTCCTCGGCGCGGGGAGAGGCTAGAGGCCAGGCCGCGTCGTGTAGGTGGTGGTAGAGGAGACGGTTTTCCTACCCGTGCTCCAGTAGGTGGTGTTCGTTCCGGCAGAGTTCCAGACCGAGTTGGCTACGGTTCTGGACCTCGTGGCCGTAGGGTTAGGAAGAACCATGGACCGCGTTTTGAGCCGCGTTTTGGTCCAAACTCTTTTGATGGTTTTCGCTTTCCATCTTTTGAGCAGATGGCTCGACACTGGTTTAGCTCTTTTGCTAAACCTGGTGCCGGACTATTTGCTCCCACTTACAGACATTGATTGTGCAGGACCGGGGACTGGAGGATGTTTGGATCATGGACTCAGGATGCTCTCGCCACATGACGGGACATCGCAGATGGTTCTCCAGTCTCACTCCCCCGAGCTCCAAAGAGTACATTACATTCGGGAACAACGGTCAAGGGAAAGTAAGTGGGATAGGCTCAATCAGCATCTCAGACCATTTCTCTTTAAAGAATGTTGCTTTGGTTAAAAATCTGAACTTTAATTTAATCTCTGTGTCGCAACTTCTTGAGGATGGTTTGGAAGTGCGTTTTAAGAAGGGAAATTCTTCTGTGATTGATTCTAGAGGGTCTTTGGTTTGTCAGATTTTACCTTTCGGTAAAGTTTTTCGAATTGACTTCTCTAGTTCTTTTGGCCCTTCTCGCTGTTTGATTGCTGGATCCTCCTTTGAGCTCTGGAAGTGGCATAGGAGGTTAGGTCATTTGAGTTTTGATCTGCTAGTCAGGTTAAGCTCTATGGACCTCATCCGAGGATTGCCCAAGCTTAAGATGGAGAAGGATCTAGTGTGTCATCCCTGTCGTCATGGAAAAATGGTTGCCGCTTCTCATTCACCTGTGACTCAGGTGATGACTTCGTATCCAGGCGAGCTTTTGCATTTGGACACTGTAGGTCCAGCTCGGGTACGCTCAGTCGGTGGGAAGTGGTATGCACTTGTGATTGTTGACGACTTTTCTCGTTTCTCGTGGGTTTTCTTTTTGGAGTCTAAGGATGAAACTTTTCAATTTGTCCATGACCTGGTTTTGAAGCTGAAGAATGAGAACAATGGTCGGATGCGAGCAATTCGCTCTGACAACGGCTCTGAGTTCAAGAACTCTCAGTTCGTCAGCTTCTGTGGTGATCAGGGTCTGGACCATCAGTTTTCTTCTCCTTACACTCCCCCACAGAACGGCGTTGTGGAACGAAAGAACCGCACGCTAGTTGAGATGGCCAGGACGATGCTCGATGAGCACAGGACTCCTAGGCGTTTTTGGGCTGAAGCCATGAACACGGCTTGCTATCTGGCCAATCGCATTTTTCTTAGAGCTTACATTAGTAAGACATCATATGAGTTGCGGTTTGGCAGACAGCCCAAGGTGAGCCACTTGCGAGCGTTTGGCTGCAAGTGCTTTGTGCTCAAAAAGGGAGGGCATTTGGACAAATTTGAGTCTCGTTGCTGGGATGGTGTTTTTCTTGGTTATGCATTGCATTCTCGAGGCTTCCGTGTTTGGAACCTCGAATCCCAGCTGCTTGTCGAGACGTGTGAAGTTTCATTTGATGAGTCCCTGCCTTCTTTGACTCCTTCTTTTGAGCTTTCTGGTGATGATGAGCTCGGAGAGTCCATCTTCGAGGAAGATGAGGATACTCCAGCTGCTGTTGAGGGCGGGCCTTCTGCATCCCCCGCAGAGCCCACACCTTCTGTGACTTCGACTGATGATGAGGGCGGACCTCTGATCACTTCTTCCACTTCGATCGAGCCCCCTCAGTCGAGTCCAGAGGTGCCAGCTGCTGACTCCGGTGAGGTGACTTCAGATCACCAGGGAACCCGAGCAGTTCAGCGTGACCACCCCTCAGAACTCATTATTGGTGATTTGACTGAGAGGACTTTGCGTTCTTCTGCCTCTCTCGCTGTGTTTGCTGAATCTGCGTTTGTTGCATCTTTTGAGCCCAGAGACATTTCTCATGCTCTTTCTGACTCTAATTGGATTAATGCTATGCAAGAAGAGCTTGAGAATTTTGTCCGCAATCGGGTTTGGACACTAGTTGAGCCGCCACCAGGATGCAACCCCATAGGCACCAAGTGGGTATTCAAGAACAAACAAG
>JAAALK010001554.1:0-20791 GCA_019279435.1 Zizania palustris | reverse complement strand
GCCCATCGTTCCGGCAGGAACCGTCGGATAGCTGAGGGTCCGGCTCCGTTGGTCGAGGGGACCTTCGAACGGGGACCCGAAGCTTGACCACGCTTCGGAGGCATGGTTAGTCGATGAGGTGTCTTGGAAGGAAGGCTTCGAACGACTCGAGGGGGTCGAGAGAAAGCCTTCGGGCAGCACTAAGAAGCTCTTAACTGAAGGGTGCGCGGAATCTCAGCATTCCGAGGCTCCCCCCGTAAGTTTTCTTCAAAGTGCAGTCAGCAGTAGAGAACAAGCTTTTAGAACTTGGATCCCCACGGACGGCGCCAACTGTTGGCGTAAAAGTTACACCAACAGGTTCTTAGTAGTTAAGAACAAACAAACAAGAGGTTTGTGTTTTTAGGACAAACTTGAGCCTCCGTAAAGGATAACAACTCAAGAGGTCCGAATATATGTGTTTGAACCACTGGTTCTGGATCCTTCTTACAAGGTACAAGGGGGGGTATTTGTAGGGAAAAAGGCTTAAGGAATAGAACCTATTTACCCTTATATTACAAATGACCTCCAGTATTATAAACAAGGTTATACACGGTAAAGTGCTGCAGGGTAGATGGATAAGCAGGGCATTCCAATCAGTCATGTCTTCCTGCTTCGAAGCCTCCTCCTTCCCTTCGGAGGGTCCTTCGAGACTTCGCATCGTGACACCCTCCGACCGTGCTGACGTATGCTTCGAGCATTAGTCAGTCATCTTCGGGATCTTCTTGGAGCCCTCGGAGGGTTAACCTTTAAGTCCTGGAAATGAAGTAATTTCCCCCAACAGCTACCATTACCTATATCAACTTCCTCCAAGGGATCGGCCGACACAAAACCTTGTTCTAATTTTTCTACTTCGCTAAAGTCCTCAATGGCCTCGGCAATACCGTCTTTATTAGACCGATATTGCTCCACGTGAGACTTTAGCCAATCTAGATTCTTGCTGGACATGACTATTAATACAAAAATAGTCGTGCTACTCCAGCCGTCTTTACAGACACTGGTACAAACCGTCCTCCGGATACACTAACAAAGTCATAATCCGAAAGATCTCTACCTGATAGACACTCTACTTTGTTATGGATTGCGTCGACTGATACATCGACCAATGCTACTTGGGCCGAAGTATCCGTGGGGATGACTTCTATCTCATCGCTGTCCCACTGTATCAGGCACTGGTGTAGAGTAGAAGGGATGCAACAGTTCGCGTGAATCCAGTCGCGCCCGAGTAACACGCTATAGTTACCTTGTACATCAACGGCGAAGAATGCTGTTGGCAACGTCTTGTTGCCCACCGTCAACTCCATAGAGAGTACTCCCTTGGCCTCGGAGCTCTCGCCATTGAAGCCGTTGAGCATCAAGTTAGTATTCTTCAAGTCATCTTCGTTCCTGCCAAGTTTCTTCAACAACGAATAAGGCATTAGGTTAATAGTGGCGCCACCGTCGACGAGCATCTAGGAAATCGTCTTCCCATCAATGTGACCCCTAACATATAGGGGCTTTAGATGGCGAGCCGAGTCCTCGGGCTTCTCGAAGATGGAGTTGCGCGGACCGAGGTTCAATTGAGCGACCTCGGCCTTGTCCCGTGGTAGGGCGAACTTGGCAGGCAGCGTGACGATGTTGATGTCCATCACCTGGGGTGCGGGTCCCTCAGAGACGGGCGAGTAGTCATCGTCGAGCATGTCATCCTCGTCGTCGCATGGACTAGGAGCCGGGTTGGTTATCTCAACCGGCTTCTCTCTCCATACCTGCTTTGTGGCTGGCCGAGGGCGGATATCTTTGAAGATAGCATCGCGCTTGGCCTCAGCTACCTTCTCACGCATCTCCTGTGCCCGTAGCCTTTGTAGGCATCTCTTCTGTGATTTGGACATGCCCGGAGGAGCCCAAGATGGCTGCGGCTTGGTGCCTGGAGCAACTGTTCGACTCCTGTTAATTCTGGCTGAAGTGTGCCCTTTGGCCTCGAGCACCCTGTGTTCGAAGGGGGCTTCGCTGCGAACCCCGTCGAACGGATCAGACTCGTTCGTCCGATCAAACCAAGCTTCGGCGTGGAGCTCGACCGAAGTGTGCGGCTTGCCTCCGTCAGACCTCGGTGACAAAGTCTTCGGGATTGGGACTTCCTGAGAACCAACTCTGATAGTTATGGCTTTGGACTCCCTGACTTCGGCCTGCGCATGCTCGCACCCTTCGACTTCGCTCTACAGGGTCCGTTTCGGAGGTACCACAGACAGTCTGTGGACGATGCCCCCCTCCGCTGCGTCTGTTTGCCCCTGCCATCCATAATACTCCAAGGGAAAACAAGGCATAGGGTTAGTCTGTGGAGGGTACCCCGACCCAGATACATACGGAGACCACGGTGTTCCCGCCCAGTCATACGGCAGAGGCATCGGCGGCTCTAGTGGCCTTGGCCACTGCGAGCCGAACCCGTCACCCGGAGGGGGGTTCGGCCAAGTCGAAGGTGTCTCCGACCACACCAGCAAAGGATCTCGCTAGGCCGGAGGTATGTTCGGCCAGTGCGGGCCGAAGCCTCCCATCGGAGAAGTCCACCATGGTGCGGGGTTTGGCCATTGGGGGTCGAAGCTGTCGCATGGGGGACCCGACCACTGGGTTCGAAGTTGTCGTGCGGGGAACCTAACCATTGGGGTTCGAAGTCGTTTCACGGGGGGGCTCGGCCATTGTGGCTCAGAACCACCGTGCGGAGCACCAAGATACCGCGGACCGAAGCCTTCGTGCGGAGGGTTCGCAACCTTCGGTCCGAAGCCACCCTTCGATGGTCTTTTACCCTTCGGCCATTTTAACTTGGTGTGTGGACCTGCTTCTTTGGCCCTCCTTTGATGCTTGTTCAGCAGCATGTTATATGTTACCTTTGGCCTCTTGTGAGCCTTAGCCGAAGGGGTATTGATGTTCTGTTTCCACACTCCTACCTCGAGTTTCTTTGGCACGAGTGTGCGAGTACGCGGTTCTCCAACAATCACATCTTTCCCTTTAGAAGACTCGACCTGTTCTGTTCGAATCAACACCTTCTTCTCGCTGAGGTCCACGACGTTGACTGGAAAGGGATCTTTATCCAGCTTCATCTTTGGGTCATGGTCTATCTTCAATCGTCCTTCTTCTATGGCCGATTGTATTTGCCATCGAAAAACATTGCAATCATTAGTATTATGAGAATGTGAATCATGCCACTTACAGTATGGATGCTTCTTTAACTCGTCGGCAAGTGGGATGATTTGAACCTTAGGTAACCTGAGAAGCTGACTCTTTAAGAGAAAATCAAATATTTTATCACATTTAGTCAAATCGAACGAGTACTTGACCACATTAAGTCTATCCTTTGTGGGGGATGGTCGTAATTCGGAGCAAGTGATAGGTTTGTTTTTAGTGTTTGTAACCCATTCAGCCCCGTACATGTCGGCCGAATCCTCCTCCTTTGACTCCTCCTCATCAGAGCATTCCATGATGTGGATTTAGGCCCTAGGATTGCTAAATGTCTTGATAAATTTCTTATCTTTGGCTCGGCCTTCTTGGAACAGAGCCTGCTGTAGAACTTGGCTAACTTCTAAAAAGTTTTGGTTATCTAACCTTTCTTTAAGTTCGGAACGCAACTCGTTAAAAGCTAATTCCGCCAAGTCCCTTTCTGAAATATTAAGACTAAAACATCGGTTTCTAGTATCCCTGAAACGCTTGATATACTCAGAGGCGCTCTCACTAGATTTTTGCTTAACTAATGTCAAATGCGAAAGCCTAAGTTCTGTTTCACCCGTGTAGAAATAATCATGGAATTTCCGCTCTAAATCGTCCCACGTGTGGATGGAGTTCGACGGGAGTGCCGAAAACCAAGTGAAAGTTGTGCCGGATAGCGAGAGAGAAAATAGTCTAACCTTTAGGGCATCTATCCCGCTAACCTCTCCACACTGCGCCAAAAACTGACTAACATGCTCTAGTGTGGTCCTGCTACCCTCGCCATCGAATTTACTGAACTCAGGGATCCTATAGCCGCGGGGGTAGGGTATTGTATCAAGATGATCGGGGTATGGTTTGCGATAAACCCTAACCCGTCCCTTGGGCACGAAGCCGACACACTCCCTAAACAGTGTGCGGACCCGCTCATCTATATCATCTTGGTAGTTTGTTTGCATGCGCCTCTCATGTGGGGGCGCGACATGCGGTGGGATATCGGCGCATCGGCCATGTGCTTCTTCCCTACGTGCTATTTGTACAACGTGCTCGTGTCCGGGCGCCTGCGCGTATGGTGCGGGTAGCGCGGGTATTGGCGCAGGTGTTGTGTGGTATGCAGTATTAGTTTGACCATAGGTATAATGATTGGTCTCGGCCATAAGTGATGAGGCTGAAGATATGTTTGTCGGAGGTGCACTAGCTATAGGAACAAGGGGTATGGCCTCAATGAAGCCGAACCTTCTAAGAGTTGCCTCTACCTGTGAGGTGACTGCCGAATCTAAATGGTTGGCTAGCGAAGCACTAACGGTCTGATCTACTGATGCGGCTATTTTTTGCTCAATTTCTAAAGAAGATAAACGGGGCGATACCGGTGTTACCTGGACCTGAGCGAGGTCGGGGGTGATGATGTCGCACTTGACGAAGCCCGCGCGTGTCTTGATGTAGCCCCCAAGCATCATGTCTTGGAGCGCCTTTAGCTTTGCCTCGATCTCTGCTCGGTCTTCTGCGGGGATATCCTCAAGTGTAGGTGACATTATGTTGCGGTTGTCAATATTTGCGCCTCCTATTGTGTCCATCGACGGTGTAGACGTAGTAGTCAAAGTAGATGTACCGGCGGCCGATGTAAACGTACTCATCATGTTGGCGTAGCTTTTCCCCAGTGGAGTCGCCAAAAAGTGTGTTCACACGAAAATGTGCCCCCACACTTGGGTCAGTCCGGCGATCTAAAAGTGCACGGATACTTAGGGACAAGCCTAAGCATGACGTAGCACCGACGCCGCGTTCCGACTACCCTTAATAGTGATAAAGGGGGTGGAGTCTCCAGGCAACCAGATTACAAGAAATAATCCAATTAGCCGAAAGAAATAGATTAAACAGAATGAAATCAGCAAACCAGTCGGAGCCTGTCTGGTTCGAAGTCTGATGCGAAGGGTGCGCCGAAGGGTACCTTCGGTGTCTGGTGCGAAGTGCTCGACCGAAGGGTGCTTCGGCGTTCAGACTGATCCGGCCAAAGGTGGACTCCGAATGGATCTGGATGCGGTGATCACCTCCGAAACCGCAGGGTTCGGCGTGCGATCTCTGGCACAACAAACTATATAAAAGCAACGCGAGGGGCGCGCGTGAGTGCAACTTCGTCCGGTGCAGAGTGTAGTCGTGGCGAAGCCTGTCACGACAAAGTATGCTCGTGAAGCCTGTTGTCGAAGCCTGCGATCCTGTCGAAGGGTGTCCTCGGGACCTCCGAAACCGATCTCTCAGCTCTGAACACCTTCGGCGAAGGGGCTCCGAACATGCAAACCTGCAACAGAGATGATGTGAAGTACCAATTCGGCCTTAGGACCAAATTTTGCGAGGTGTTGCATGGGTGGCAAAGGTAGCAATCTATTACGCAGATTAGCGGATACTTCACAGGCGAAGTAACAAGGCGATAGCAATCTGTTACATAGATTAACGGGGACTTCACAGGCGAAGTACCAAGGCTTACCACTGTTCCGTAGTGGCGGACGGAGGGCTTCCAGGCAAACCTACGAAGAGGTACAGAAAAGTAAAGGTAAAAGTAAAGGTACGATCAAAGCATGGCTTTGGTTTGGTTTGAGTTGGGGGGGCGTATCCACGCCGGCCATGCCTCTCTATTTATAGGGGGTGAACTCCCAATCTAATCTGCTATTAATTAGGCCGGATAGAGATATGATTGAGCTGGCGATGCAACCAACTTTATCTCAGTGAAGATGGGCTTCGGTCAGGCCCGTCGAGGCCCACTCCTCGGGCCGAAGCTTCGGCAGCGTAGGCTTCGGCCAGGCCCATCGAGGCTTGCTCTTCGGTCCGAAGCTTCGGCAGCGTAGGCTTCGGCCAGGCCCATTGAGACTTGCTCCTCGGGCCAAAGCTTTGGTAGCGTGGGCTTCGGCCAGGCCCGTCGAAGCTTGCTCCTCAGGCCGAAGCTTCGGCAGCGTGGGCCTCCGAAGGCCTCCAAAGCTTCGGCAGCGTGGGCCTCCGAAGGCTTCCTGGCCGAAGCCCATGGGCTAGCTAGAGGCTTTCGGAGCCCATAACTGGATGGACTTCAGCCCTGTAGGGCTTCGGATAGATCCTGGATATGTGTACTTTTGGCCCAAATTACCAAAAATTGATATTTTGATAATCTACCATTAATGCCATTTTTTGCTATCAACACCTCGCCCAGTTCCTCCAGCTCCATCCACTCCACCAGCACCTACTATGAAGACCAAGATTCTGAGGGTCAAGAACGGCAAGCCGGTGGTCTGCTACAACTGCCGCAAAGGACACTACGCTCATCAGTGCCCTCACCCCAAGCATCCCCAAGGAGGTGCACCAAACCCATCGATTCGCGCTCGCGTCAACCACAGCACCGCCAAAGAATCTCAGGAGGCCCCATAAGTTGTTCTCGATATGTTCACTACCAACTTCATACCCGCAGTAATCTTATTTGACTCTAGAGCTACACATTCATTCATATTCGAGAATTTTGTGAAAATAATGGGTTAGAAGTACTTAACTTGCCTAAACCTATGATAATCGCCACCCCCGGTAAACAAACTTTAGCCAACCTATACAGCCCAAGGATAAGGATAGAGATCCAAGGGATATTATTTTGGGTCGACCTAGTCCTCAGATTGTAAAGGCCTAGACATCATCCTAGGGATGGATTGTTTGATGAAACACAAGAGAATGATATACTGCGCCAGCAAGTTAGTCACCGTAACCAGTAACGAAGGCACCTCTGTCACTTTCAAGATGGCCACCCAAGGACCGGAAGGAAAACTACTCCATTAGATGGCACTAGAGGAAGTACCCATGGCCCGTGAATACCCGGACATCTTTTAAGAAGATCCGCCAGGAATGCCACCTAAAAGAGATATTGAGTTCAGGATTGATCTTGTTCCTAGAACCACACCCATCTCCAAGCGTCCGTATAGGATGGACGCCAATGAGTTAGCTAAAGTAAAGTGTAATATCGAAGATCTTGAACATAAGGGTTACATCAGACCGAGTACCTCCCCTTGGGGAGCACTGGTAATATTTGATATGAAGAAAGACAAGACAAAGAGAATGTGTGGATTACAAGGCTTTGAATGAGGTGACCATCAAGAACAAGTATCCACTGCCTCAAATAAATGATCTGTTCGACCAGTTGAAAGGATCCTCCATCTTTCTAAGATCGATCTCTGATCGGGCTACCATCAGTTAAGGATCAGAGAAGAAGATATCCTGAAGACTACATTCACGTCTCGATACGTATTATACTAGTATACTGTGATGTCATTTGGACTCATGAATGCCCGAGTATTCTTTATGAACATGATGAATAGTGTCTTCATGGAGTTTTTGGACAAGTTCATTGTGGTATTCATCGACTATATTCTCATATACTCCAAGACCCCGGAGGAACATGAGGCCCATCTTCGTCTGACCTTGGGAAAGTTAAGGGACCAACAGTTATATGCTAAGTACAGCAAGTGCGAGTTTTGGTCATCTGAAGTGAAGTTTCTAGGACATATCACCTCTTCTCAAGGAATAGCAGTAGATCTGACCACCATGGAAGCAGTGACAAATTGGTTGCAGCCAACAAATGTGTTTGAGATCCAGAGTTTTCTAAAACTAGCCGGATATTATCGCAGATTCATAGAAAAATTTTCTAATATAGCGAACCCCATGACTAGGTTATTGCAGAAGGAAGTGAAGTTCAAATGGACTCTCGACTGCGAAGAATGCTACACGGGTCCAACTCTGATTGAAAGCCATGTGATGGGGATGTGGTACGAGACTTCTTAGGAGTTCAACTATCTCCTAGTACTACTCTTGCCTGGGCACGCTCAACGTTGGAGTTCTGATCAGATCTGGTGTCAACTTGCTTATATCCCTTTTATAATAATTATCATTTATGCTAGTAGTGGTCTAATATCAATAATGGTAATCTAACCATCCATGTCATCTAGTGTCTTAGCAGATTAATAAGTTACTATGTAAGTGAAAGTATGACATGGTAAGTAAATTAATAAAGTTAGAGAAAATAAATGAAAGAAAATATATCTACACAACATCCCAAAAATTAAATAGGAACCAAGCTCCATTGAGTTGGAACTTGGAAGGGAAGTTTCTTGGCTCCTTCGTTTCGTGTGGATCCTTTTGTGCGTGCATCACCCAAACTCTAGCACCATCTATCGCAAGTCTGTGGTGCGATTTCGCCCTGTGCGCGCCCGTGTAATTAGGGATGGATTCAGATTGAATATGGATAGCACTATTTACCACATTTTATTTCGAATATGAATACGAATTCAGATTTTTACTTAGTTTATGTTGAAATGAATCTATTCATTGTTTCACAAATTTTCCAAAAGTCCAAAATGCCGAGTATACCAAATTAGAAGTTAGTACAAGAATTTTTGACTATGAATGTTGTTCATTATTTCAGGTACTTGTAGTTTAAATTTCACATATTTCAATTTAAATTATAGGCTTACTTATCATAGAGGAGGGAGGGGTTCTCCTCGATGAGGCTTGATAATACACAAATGGTACAGGAATCATAAACTTGGAATTGCGCTCAACAGATTTTAAATTCGTTGATTGGATGGAAGGGATTGAGGAAATTACTAGGTTGGCTTTATCGATTGACCACATCATAGTTTGGATAGGTCGCCCTTGAATAAGGTATGTCTTTGCCTCTATATGTTAGGACAAAAGGAAAGGGGATTCGGAAGGGAGTTTAAAAGGATAGGAAATAAGAAGGCGGTCACCAGAAAGAGGGGTCATCCTTGAATGGAGGTAAACAACCAGAAGGAGGAACGAGTAGAAGGTGGAACGACTGGAATGAGGAACGAGTGGAGGCAACATGATGTGATAGCAGAGGTAAAACCAGAAGGAGGGTTAAGACCCGACTAGAGGGTAAGCGGGAATAGAGAGATACAAAGATATCTCGATGCAAAATCCTCGGAGGAGAGGTACTTCGAAGGGGTGTTCCGGAAGGAGACACTTCGAAGGATGGAGGTGTAGTCCTCAGGAGTGAGGCAAGGCTAACAAGTGTGTCCAATCTAAGATGGAGGCACTTTGAAGGACACTTGACGAAGGTCTCAAAAGTCAAGGCATATAGAATGCATGCTCCGTAGAAGGCTCTTCAGCAGTGTGCTCTAGGAGGAGACACTACAAAGGAGTGTTTATGCAGATGCTTCATGCGGAGGCCTTGGATAAAGGACGGACTTCGAAAGGTGATGAGAAAAACCCTCCAAAAGAAGGTACTTCGGAGGTGGGGCTTTGAAGTCAGTATATCTTGACGTGCTTCGTCCTTGCATGGCTCCAGTACACAGACGGGTGTTGTTCGGGCTAAGTGAAGCTGTGAAGATATGGTGGTCCACTCCGGTGGTGGTGGTGCGAAGGCGCCAAGGGCTTTGATGGCTTCGGCTCAAAACCATCACTCTATATCAAGATATACTTCGAAAGTAGCAAAGCACCTTCTAGTTTGAAGCCTACTAATGAAGTCATTCTAGCACTTCACAGTGCGAAGAGGGCTCCGAAGATTCTAGTCTACAAAGCTAACACAAAAAGGAGCTTCTAATAAAGTAGACTACCTATTGTAACCTCGTGATTGCCTATGGCAGAAAACTTGCAAACCCTAGGGGTACTATAGTCACTTCATGTGTATGAGTTGTGCTATAAAAGGAGAGGTAGGCTGAGGTCTAGGGTAACACTATTACCTAGGTTTAGAACCTTCTGTACTCATTGTCTCCTAGGTCCAGCCGCCACAAACTTGTACCCGAATTTGTGAGCTTTTGTGTTCCCTGTTTATGCAATGGATTTTCTGTTCTATCTCTGCTTCATTTTTGCATGAACTTGTATATGTGTTCTTCATTTTTCTCGTGTTGATTTTGGGTTATGCACTTCGTTCTGTGCAAACAAAAGTGTTTACTCTGCGTTCTTGCTAACGAAGGGGCACCTATCAACGTGTTGTGCAAAGACGGTGTTGAGTGGTTCGGAGTACGTTCACTCTGTGTATATCAGAGGTATATCCTCATGTGATACTAGCAAAGTACTACCCCGTTGCTTGCGTGTGAAGCTGCTTTCCCCAAGTATTAGCCGAAGACTATTTGGAGGCATTGTTTTGTTAAGTCTAGTTAGGAGTCTTGCCCAGTGCAAAGCCTAGTATTAGTTACTAGCGCAAGGCATCTAGACGGAGTCCTTTGAGGGATCACACTATGAGGCAAAGTGTTGTTGTGCGAAGTCTGCTCGAAGCACCTTTGTGTGCGGAGACTGCACACTCGAAGCCAAGCTTTGTGAGTTGTGGGGTGTCTGGGTGTGAGTTGAGTCTTCTGGACTTCAGACTTTTGCCCTGTGCGAAGTCTGTGTTTGGAGTGTAGTCGATACCTCTAAACTAGACACTCCGAAGGGTGTGTTCGAAGTCTGTTTTAAGCTCCCATTCACCCCTCTCTGGTTGCCTTGTACGGTCCATCAAAGGAGATGTCCAGCGTCAGAAACAAGAAGGAAATGACGACAACACAAGAGGCAAGTACAAACGTAGATGGAGGATGGGACTTCGGCTATTGGCGAAGCACGGGCGGCAGAAGCCTACGCAGTCGAAGTAGCGGTCAGTGTTGACTGCAAAGTAAAATATTTAGGTGCACTCCAAGAACCAACATTATAAGAAAAGGTCAAGACTTACCGATGGTTGTGGAGTCAGAGATAATGGGCTCACCTGGCTAGCTCGGGCCCTGGTGGATCAGCGCACGATCGGGGCCGATGCTTGGCATTTGCGTGCTAAGCCCTTAGACCATTTGCCACTTACGCAGGCCGTGTGAGCAGGGGCACTAGTACCCAAGTTGGCAGTGGCCGATACAGGTCGATATCATATCGGTCAGCCGTTGGAGCTCACCAAAGGGGCGTCGAGGTCATCCTCCTGCAAGAAACAAAGGTAATTAGACAAAAGGAAAGTGCTGGAAACAAAGCAATGAAGGGCGGTTGAAGATATGCTCCTTCAGGTTTGTCTAGGTGAAGTCGTTGTCAGTAAAGCAATGAAGGGCAGTTGAAGATATGCTCCTTCAGCTCGCTCCACCATCCGCAGAAGACAATACAGGTCGCCTTGTAGGCTATCCAAGAAGCAAAATCACCAGCAAGGATCCCATCAGTCATATGGAGAAGGAGGTCCCACTCCACGACATCCTTAACCTACCCATGAGCTTGGATTTGGTTGACAAAGAATAAGTGGGGTGGGAGTTGACTTAAGCCCAATTGTCTCACGAAGACTGATAGGTGGTAGAACTCGTAAGAGCCTCGTAAAGAACGCTCGCCAGTAAAATTGACAAGGAGCAAGTAAGGAAAAATAGTAGCTGTGAAGATGCGGAGGGATTCTTCGTCCAAGAACACATCAAGCAGGATTAGCCGATGAGGGCATTCATACTTCGAGTAAAACTTGAAGGGATACTAGATAGTCTGATTAGAGAATCCAAGGTAAAAACCTTTGAAGCAAGCAGCCAAGGATGCAACAGATAAAGGGAAAGAAAAAAAGCATGCCACCGCTTCACCCAAGGAAGAGCAGCGATAGGAAATAGGAGAAGCCGATTTTGGAAAATCGACAGGAAAACACATTTGAGCAAAAAGGGACCTCCAACAACATTGACGGTATAAACATTAAGCCAAAGCTGAAGGAACCACCACGGGACACTAGGGTGGTCGATGGGGTCACCAGCCGATAGTTTCGGCGATACGAGGTGAAGAAGGTGGTAGGTGGATCAAAGGAGGTATCGACCAAGTGGGACCCGCACGTGGGTGACAAGCTGTTCGGCTATGAATTGAAATTGGAAGGTTGGGACCAGAGCCGATATGCAAAAAACAAACCTTTCCAACCATAGGTTGAGGAAAGCAATGTGCTCATGAAGGTCTATGAGGTCGGTTTTCTTGTTATGTCACGCAATGTATCGGCCCCATCTATCAGTGGACTTGGTGCTGAGACGGTGGGTTTGTTTGGAGCGAAAGAAAAAGGGGTTGACTAATGAGGCTATGTCAAGGCAAGTTAGAAAGAAAACATCGAGCAAGGTAGTACTCATCGGCCCGTGGCAAAAAAATGAAGGCGTTCAACACAACGAACCTCAACTAGTAGGAAGCGGCCAGCATCGGCTCATTCTGATATGGCTCAGCAAGGGAGAGGCCAATGCAATGCCCAATATCAAGCTCATCCCAGAAGGTGCGATAGGTAGCTGATACCTTAAGGTACTAGTCACGCCATCCAAAGAGAGAAGGAGGAAAATATTCAAAACTAGAATTCCAATTGGAAGAGAGCATAGGAGAATATTTAAAAGGAATTCAACAAGTTTCGGCATTAATAAAATATGTGGGGTCAGTATTACCAAAGGGACCCAAGTAGTAGCAAGATGGATGAGTAGCTATGGGGATCAAACTTGGTTTCACAAGTTCTAAAGAGAAGAAGGTAAAAATAAATAGTAAGAAAAAGAGGGAACGACGAAGAAAAGTGGCAGATGAACTAAGAAGAACCAAAGAACAACAAAGAGGGGAATTCCAAAGACTTACCTCGGGGATCACGTTGAGAGTGGCCATCACTGGTGTCGCTGGTGCATGGGGTTGGTGAAGCAGAAGAAGATGATGAGCGATGGTGATCACGAGTAGCACTGGAAGCGGACATCGGTGAGCTCGAGGGAAAAAGTGAATAGTGAATAGAAAGTGTGAAGAAGAAAGGTGGAGTGACCAGGATACTTATAAAGCAAAAGGTGACTCCTCGGCAACCGGGTCAAACCAATCCCATTGGATCTAGTAGGGACCACCTACAATGTTCGGCGAAAGGTAATCATGATTACAATTTTTGAAACGCCGAGATCTTTGTAGGCCCGAGAATAGAGGAACTGAATCTTCGGCTTAAAGAGCACCAGTACAAAACTATGAAGAATGAAGCCTGGTATGACATTGCCATAGTGAGAAGTAGATGTGTCAGACCAGGTGACACCCATCACAGTTGTGAATGGCCAAAGAAAAGAATCAGAAAGGGAGAAGAAAATTAAATGGAGCCAGGACCCAGGGAAAAGTACTAGAAGATGAAGGGTTTCGACTACAGTTAATGAGTGTGAAAAGACGTCACGTGTAAATTTTGAAAAAATGTGATGGCAGGGAGCGATGATGGTCGATAATTTCGAAGCATCAAAAGCCATTTAATGATCCGAAACTGGGGGCATGTATTGACACCAAGATTTAGTAGAGCCTAGGCCCACCAAGAATGTCGCACAGTCAATAGAAGGCAAAAAAAGGGTCCAATCAAAGGTGGTCAAAGAAGCTCGTCCATATTATTACAACATGACTGAACATGCAGGAGCCGATGAAGGAGAGAGAAGATAAGGATGATCCAGAATCGGTTACAAGATAGATTACTTAGATGGAAAGTCTCTGGACTATAAATATGTATCTAATTAGCTAGGTTTAGACACACAATCAACCCCTATAAACTACTACTTTCGGCGCATCGCCACCCTTGGATTCCCAAGGTTAATCCTAGTGCGACTTGGCACTTGGAATCAAGCTGCATCATCTTGATATCTTGTGAAGAGGAGAGTCCCGCCACCCTGATGGTCACAATAATTAAGGTTTGTTCTTCAAGGCTGCATCATATCGATCTCTTAAGGTATCGGCCAGATCGGTGTGATCGTCGGGTTTATCTTGGTATATTTTGCTAGGTCTAAGGATGCATCAGTTTGATCTCTTCGATTGATGTAAATTAGGTGCCATAGTTTAATACTTAATTGGTTAAGTCTGACATCTTGATCTATTGTATCTTGTTCATACCATTCATCTAAATAAAGTATGCTCGATGCATTGAAGTGTTATTGATTTATTGTCATTAGTGATTATCTCAGTTAGGTCTAATCTTGCAATTACGGTGGTCTAATGATATGAATATGTTATTTGGCATGCTTGTGTTTAGTTTCTATTGGAGTACAAGTTGATAAGTTATCATTGCTTCCACTCTATGTTTCACCTCCACATAGGAAGCATTCATCGGCCCTGTTGCACAAAGATGTTATTCTATCGACCGAAAGAGCGTTCAGCCCAATAGCGTGGGCGTGGTCATCGCCCTCGTGGCCGATAGGTGCGTTTATTCCTGTTTGCTTTATTCTCGCGACAATCATCGGGTTGAAAGACGATCAGTGTTGCTACTAACATTTATCTTTTATGATTCCTTATCAGTTGCAGGGTCAAACTGATTAGCACGCTTAGAACCTTTCTTTTTTCATCTAAGATTATAGGACTTTCACAATAGTTAAGCAGATCTCTCAGGTCACGTGTGTGCCCAATACACCAACATGTACTTATCACAAACCTCGTCACCTACGTTCCATAGAGTTTTAAGATCATCCACCAACGGTCTAAGGTAGACATCGATGTCATTGCGAGGTTGTTTAGGGCTAGATATTAAGATCAATAACATGATATATTTATGCTTCTTACAAAGCCAAGGTGAAAGGTTGTATATAGATAGTAATTATTCTCCACTAAGCAAAATCTGCTAGGTCTTGTATTATTATCTTGTTGTTCTTACGACCCTCTTTGTGCCATCTCAGTCATATAGACTCATTTGCATTTGCAAACATCTGCTTCAGACAGGGGATTATATTAAAATATCATATCACCTTTCTCAAAACATTCCCTATCTTGCACCCATCATCTAGTTCATCATCATCTTTTCTATTCTTGAATCGATGATAGGCACCTTATTCTCTTCTAGCATCAAGTCCTTCAGCGAATTCAGTAATGTTTTAAAACTCACATCAGACCATCCGAATGTTGCCTTCATTTGTAGAAATGTCAGGACAATATATAAGACCAGTGCTTATCTTTGCAGCCAGGACAAATTGGTGATTTTGAGTCTCGAATAAGTTTTTGGAATTAAGAAAACTCTCCTTTAGAATATGTAACTTTTTCCTCCGCATTACGCACCCTCTAATCAACATTATCCACTATATCAGTATACTTCTCTTTATTAATTTCTAAAATGTCATTCTCTCATGTAATTTGTATCATCGGCCTCACCTTCATCTTTACTAGCAATCTAATCTACTCTGCTATCGTTTTCTCCTTCTTCGCCAAGCTTGTTCTATATATGATATCCCTTCTTGAATCTATGTCATAGAAAATGGTTGTAGACATATTCTGAATTACAAAACTTTATCTCATTCTTACAGTCATTGCATGGACATCACATTGCATACGTCTTTCCATTTGCTTCCATATCTGCTCTAGCAGTACTCATAAAAGACTTCACCCCACTAAAATATTCATTACAAGTACGACAATCAAGTTATATCCAGCTCCTTATGTTTACATCTACAAATTATTAAAAAACAACCATCATATATATGAAAGCTTATGACTTGTCACAATAAAATCATGCTTTGGGCACTAATAAACTAGGATAGGTCCTAAATCCCATCTGAGGATGTGCGACACGCGTAGCTGGGCCCCATGGTCCTAGTACAGTTTCAGCGAAAATTTCAGCAGCATCTCCCCATTGTTCTTCAAATGCAAGTCTCAACTTGGGGTCGAGTGAGTTGTGTATCTAGATAATAATAGGAAGACATCATCAAAACTCTCTTTAGAACCATATGGTACCACGTGGGTCAGCTACGTGGGATGCACATCCTTGGACTATCTAAAGTGCGTGGACAATTCAACAATGTCTTCTTATAAATATGACCAGTTGTCTAGTCGTATTTATAATCCAACTGTTGGGGGGAAATACGTCATCCCCGGGACTTTTAAGATCCAGAGACAAAGACAACTTATGCAGTTCTAAGACAGAAGCTTGTCCCCAAGTTGATGAAGTTTCCAAGCTGAAGGGTCCTCTGAACCCCAGTTCGGAGATACCCTCCGAAGGCTCCGTATCTACAATGGGAAACAGCAAGAATGATGGGATGTCTTCCTTATCTATCCTTTTCAGACATATTTACTATTTTAGCCCTATTCAGGGTACCAAATAGTTTCCATTATGTCAGTTGTAACAGAGGGGTAAAAAGGTATTTTCCTTGGAGTTTTTTATCTATAAATATCCCCTTTATCACCCTATAATAGGCATCGAATACTAAGATATTCAATACACAACTTTGAAATACTTTGAGCTATTATCCTATTCGGAGGCTTGAGATAGTTCGCTTCACAAACTCTCTGTTTGTTAGTTCTTAATCTTAGAGAACATGTTAGCATAATATTTTACGCCAATAGTTGGCACCGTCCGTGGGGAACTTAGTTCTAAAAGCTAGTTCTCCGTCGCTACTACACTTCGAAGAGCACTTGCGGAGGGAGCTTCGGAGTCTCAGAATTCCACACACCCTTCAGTAAGGGGCTTCCTAGCGTAGCTCGAATGCCTCGAAGGCCCTTTCTCGCCTTCCCAAATCATTCGAAGTCTTTGGTCTTCAGACCTTAACTTCGTTAGCCATGCCTCCCAAGCGGAGCCTAGCCACTGATCCTCCCTGAAGTTCCCCACGAACCAACGGTGCAGGACCCTCAGTCATTCCACCAACTCCCGAAGGGGTCATCAGACCTCAAGCACCCAAAGGTCCCCAAGCAGCTCCCTCAGTGCTTCAAACTGATTACCCCAGTTCCCAAGACCCGGAGATCCCCTCCGGAGGAGATGAAGACCTTCCTGAGGATGCGGATACCCAGGTAGCGTGGCTTCAGGAGGAAGTAGCAAGGTGGAGGCAAGAGGCTGCAGATAGACTTTGCTCTCAAGCCTTCACTCCTGCTCCGGAGGTACCTCAAGACAATGGTCCTAGTAATTATCCCGAAGCTCTTCGATTCCCGGAGGAAGTCGAGAATGCATCCTTCGACGACGAGTCTCCACTGCATCCGGACTTGCAGAAAGTTCCCCTTGACCCCAGGTTCAAGGCCTCGAAGTTGCACAAGTACTCAGGTGGGTCCGACCCCGGAGAGTTCTATCTCTCATATGCCTTTGCAATAGAAGCCAGCGGAGGGGTGCGGAACACGATGGTGAAGTGCTTCCCCTCGCACTAGAAGGTGTAGCTCTCCGATGGTTCTAGTCTCTAAAGCCAGGATCGATCAAGTCATGGGAGCAGCTGAAGAGGAAGTTTGTGAGTAACTTCTAGGGTACGTTTGTAGCCCCGATGTCAATTGGAAGTTTTTTCCAGGTGAAGCAGCAAGCAGGGGAGGACCCTTTGGGAGTATTTTACATGATTCGCCCACACAAGTCTCAGATCAAAGGCTTGTCTACCTCGTCGGTAGTGGATGTGGCGTGCGAAGGGGTGTTGAACCCAACCTCCTCAGCAAACTTCACTGGAAGCCGGTGTCATCTGTAGCACAGCTGATGGCATACTTCGAACAATATGCCAAGGCAGAGGAAGGCTGCCTCCTAAGAATTGTAACACCTGCCCTAGCCCTTTGAGAAGTGAAGATGGATCTAGAAGTCCCGACTCCTCCGCAAGCCGCCCTTGATAATCGCTTCAATGATCATAGATAGGGAAAGGAGCACTTCCGCTCCGTGGTATTAAATATTGCACCCTCCATCCGAAGATGCCTTTCAACTTTCAAAAGGTGCAAGCTAACAAGGCTGGGTACCTCAAAGCCCCAAGAGAAAATGGCTGGCAGGCGCCAAACCTTCTTCTATTGTGTGCATGGAGAAATAAAAGCCATGACACGAAAGATTGCAAGTCCGTATTGACCCTTCAGGGCGAGTACTTAGGATGAAACTCAGGGCGAGGGTACTTTGGACTGAGCCTCTCCAACAGTGCATTCGGAGCCTGTGCAAGCCGTGGCTTGGGCCAGCAACCCCAAGGCACCGATGCAACTATCGGTGGCCAACATTATGACTCCACCGAATCAGGAGGATCCCGAAGATCGCAGCAAGAGAGTGGTCCTGCCCATCTCCGGAGGGTGGACCCTTGGTAACATGTCGAAACGGCAGTGAAGAGGACTATGTTCACGAAGTAGGGCACATAGGGACCTCGAGTTCGACGGCAGAAAGGCCCGAGTGGTCTCATGTACCTATTTCTTTTACTGCCAATGATGCTGCGGGGGTGAAATTCCCCCATGCTGACCCCCTGTTATTTCAAGTCGATTATAGCGGGAGTTGAAGTCCGAAGGATATTGGTGGACTGGTGGAAGCTCCGCAGATATACCTCTTCGTCCAGGCCTTCAACCAGATGTGCATTCCCGAAGACACCTACTTCCGGCAGCTCGCCCACTCCAAGGTTTCGCAGTCCTCCTCTCAATGCCCTCAGCCAGATAGGTCTCGAGGTTGCCTTCGGAGAGGGGCCCCTGGCTAGAGTTGAAGAGGTTATCTTCGATTGTCGTCGATGCCCGTATGCCCTATAAATGCAATTCTTCGGGAGGGGAATGCTGACCAGTTCGGAGCTCTAACACATCATAACTATTGTGTTCCAAAATGCCCACGCAAGGGGAGTCCCTCACTATTTCAGGAGACCAAGCTGTAGCCCGAAGAGCGGAGTACGACCATGGGTCCACCTCTGGACCCTCGGTAGGTGAATAGTGTGCTGGAGCACATGGAGGAAGCTTCGGGATCCTCCGACCCCTCGAAGGGCCCTTCCCTAAAGCCAATCTCGGAAGGTGATGTGATCATGAAGATGATCCTAAAATATGGCAAGGAATATCCAATACAATTCGGCAAGGAGCTACCTTCGGAAATATCTACTTCGCTGGAGGAAGCAGTTAAAGAAAACTTGGATATCTTCGCTTAGACTAACAAAGATGTCCCCGGAGTTGACCGAGTATCATCGAGCACAGTTTGCTTGTCAACCAGAAGGCTAGGCCAGTGCGCCAGGGGCTCCGTAAGTTATCAACAGAAAGGGCAGACCTCGCCAAGGTGGAGGTGGAGAAGTTGCTGATGGCAGGAATTATCAGGGAAGTAGCCCACACGGAGTGTTTGGCTAACCCTTTTTTGTCATGAAAAAGGGCTCCGGCAAGTGGCGTATGTGCATCGATTTCACGTCACTGAATAAAGCATGCCCACGAAACCCCTACCCTATGCCCCGAATAGATCAGCTTGTGGACTCTATGGCTGGCTCCAAATTGTTAAGCTTCCTGGACGCGTACTCTGATTATCATTAGGTCTGGCTAAAGCGCGAAGATGAAGCCAAGACGAGTTTTATAACTCCCTCCAGAGTATTTTGTTATGTTCGAATGCCTTTTGGCTTGCGGAATGCCAGAGCCACCTTCTCATGTCTTATAGCTAAGGCTCTAGGTCACCAGATAGGCTGAAATGTCAAAGCCTATATGGATGACATTGTAATAAAGAGTGTTGTAAAGCACCATCATAGCCTAGACTTAGTTGAAACCTTTGAGAGCCTCCGAGCATGTGGAGTTCGCCTCAACCCTGAAAAATGTATATTCGGGCGCAAGCAGGAAAACTTCTAGGGTACTTAGTTTCGAGTAGAGGAATCGAAGCTAGCCCGATGCAGATAAGTGCACTGCAAAGAATGGCTCCACCAAAAAATCTAAAGCAAGTCCATAAGCTGACAAGAAGGCTTGCAGCTCTCAGCAGATTCCTAGCCAGATCAGCTGAACGAAGCCTCCCAATTTTTAAAGCTCTAAAGGGGTCCAAAAGTTTCAAGTCGACTAGAGTGCCAAAGAGCTTCGATGACATTAAAGATTATCTCGGAAATCTGTCAGCACTTATTGTGCCCCTCCCAGAAGAAACTCTCCTTTATCTTCCAACAGCAGGTTCCGTAGTAAGTGCAGTGCTGGTCAGGGAAGTTGAACTTAAAGGAAAACTGGTGCAGAACCCAGTCTACTTCGTCTCAGAAGCTTTGTCCGGAGCAAAGACAAGATACTCTGAGCTCGAAAAATTTGCTTATGCTTTGGTAATGGCCTCGCAGAAGCTAAGGCATACTTCTTAGCACATAATCTCATCGTTCCTACCTCATACCCCCTTGGTGATATGGTTCGGAGCAAAGATTCCACGGGTAGGATTGGAAAATGGGCCGTCGAGCTAGCCCCCTTTGGTATTTCCTTCATGGCAAGAACACTATTAAGTCCCAAGTCATAGCTGATTTCATAGCCGAGTGGACTCCATCCGCAGTTTGGGCTCCGGAAGAATCCTCGAAGGTCTGTGGATAATTTTTTCTGATGGAGCCTATTAGGCATCTGGTGCCGGAGCTGGAGCTGTGATAATATCACCATTAGGGCAAAGGCTATGTATTCTACGAGGCTCAACTTTAAGGCCACCAACAATATCGCAGAGTATGATGAGATCCTACTAGGCCTCCACAAGGCAAAGGCACTTGGAGCGGCAAGGATATAATAAAAACAAATTCCCCAAGTCTCGCAGGCATGTTGACAATAGCTTCCAAGCTAGGAATCCTCAACTTGCAAAGTATTTAGAAGAAATCTGCAAGACCGAAGCAATGTTTAAAATTTTCTATTCGAATATCCCCCGAGTAGATAATCAACTCAGACATTCTAGCAAAGGCTGTGGCTAGAGCATTGGACTCCCGGAGGGCGCTTTCTACGAATAGCTCATCAAGCCTATGGTCATCAACTACCCTCCGCAAATCCTTTGCATCCTAGTCACCGATTGTGGACTCCGATAATGGATGTTTTGCAAAACAACGCAGTCTTGTCAGAAGTTCCGGATTTC
>JAAALK010001561.1:0-21086 GCA_019279435.1 Zizania palustris | reverse complement strand
CGGTCTCAGCGCCGGGAGGCGTAGGATATCACCTTCCCTTCTTGCATTAAGACGCATCCCAATCCTTGACGAGAGGCATCACAGTAGACGTGGAAGTCTTTCCGGATGTCTGGCAGAGTTAGAATGGGGGCTGACACAAGCTTCTTCTTGAGGGTCTGGAAGCTTTCTTCGCAGTCGGGGGTCCAATCAAACTTCACCCTCTTTCTGCAAAAGTCTGGTCATAGGCTTGGCGATCTTGGAAAAATTCTCGATGAACCGGCGATAGTATCCCGGCCAATCCGAGAAAACTCCGGATCTCGGTCACGGTCGTGGGCTGTAGCCAGTTGGTTACCGCTTCAACGGTGGTTGGGTCCACTGCTATTCCTCCGGCAGATATAACATGACCGAGGAACTTCACCTCAGACGACCAAAATTCGCACTTGCTGTATTGGCGTACAGTTGCTGCTCCCTTAGCTTCCGAGGGTCAGACGGAGGTGAGTCTCGTGTTCTTCCTTGGTCTTGGAGTAAACGAGGATATCGTCGATGAATACCACGATGAACTTATCCAAGAACTCCATGAATACGTTGTTCATCATGTTCATGAAAAAGGCCGGGGCATTCGTGAGTCCGAACGACATCACAGTGTACTCGTAGAGTCCATAGCGGGAAGTGAAGGCAGTCTTGGGTATATCTTCCTCCCTGATCCTCAACTGGTGATAACCTGACCTGAGGTCAATCTTGGAAAACACCGAGGATCCTTCAGCTGATCGAACAGGTCGTCGATCCGAGGCAATGGGTATTTGTTCTTGATGGTTACGTCGTTCAAGGCTCTATAGTCCACGCACATCCTCTTGGTCTTGTCCTTCTTCATGGCAAATATGACCGGTGCACCCCAGGGTGAGGTACTTGGTCGGATGTAACCTTTCTGCTCAAGGTCTTCGATGTTGCTCTTGACTTCGGCTAGTTCATTGGCGGCCATTCGGTATGGGCGCTTGGAGATTGAGTGGTCCCCGGGACAAGCTCGATTCTGAATTCGATGTCCCGCTTGGGAGGCATTCCGGGCAGATCTTCGGGGAAAAACATCTGCAACTCCTTGACTATTGGCACCTCTTCAAGAGCTATAGAGCGAAGGGATGCTCCGGTGGTTTGCGACTGACCATCCGGAAAGTGACGGTTACGCCTTCAGGACTGGTCACCGTGACGGACTTGTTGGCACAGTCGATCACTCCCTTGTGCTTCATCAACCAATCCATACCTAGGATAAGGTCGAGTCCGGTGCATTGGATAAGGACAGGCTCGGCCCGAAACAGCACTCCTTGGATGTCAAGTTGAACCTTAGGGCTGTAGAAACGAGCTGAGGTCCTATTGCCGGGGGTGGCAATCACCATGGGAATTGGTAGAGGGAGCACGTCCAGATGGTTTGTTTTTGCAAATCTTCAGAGACAAAGGAGTGGGTTGCTCCAGAGTCAATAATATGACGGCCGGTACGGAATTTATAGTAAACGTACCGAGTACGACTTCAGGAGCCTCCTGAGCTTCCTCCGCGCTGACGTGGTTGACGCGGGCGCGTACGGCCTGGTGGGGTGCTGCGCCTTGGTTCTGCTTGGGGTGAGGACACTGGTGCGAGTAGTGCCCTTCCTTGCGGCAGTTGAAGCAGACGACCGGCCTTCCTTGGCGATCCCTCAAGATCGGGGCCTTGGCGGCTGGTGCCGGCTGAGCGGCCGGAGCTGGTGGAGCGGGGCGAGGATGCCCGGCGTTGGATCCACCGGCTGCGTGAGGTGGCCTGTAGGCGGGTCGAGGATGGTAGGCGGGCGCTGGTGGCGGAGGGACGAAGCGGGGCCTCTGAGTGTTCGTCTGCTGTGCTTGAAGGCGATCATCTTCCTCTTCTTGAGGTCCAGCCTGTTCTGCTCAGTCTCTTGGATGAGCGCTTTATTGACAAGCCGCTGGAAGTCGGCGAAGTCGGCGGCGACGAGCTGGATGGACAGCTCATCCTTAAGTCCCCTGAGGAACTTGGCTTGGCGGAGGGCGTCGGTGCGCACTTCCTCCGGTGCGTAGCGGGCGAGGCGGTTGAACTCATGGAGGTACTCCATGACAGTCCGGTTGCCTTGTTGCAGGTCGCGGAACTCCTGCTGTTTGACCGCGATGACACCGGCGGGGACGTGGGCGGCACGAAAGGCGATGGTGAACTCCGCCCAAGTCACCATGTGGCCCTCCGGCTGGGACGCACGGTAGTTGTCCCACCACTCGGCGGCGGGACCCTGGAGCTGATGAGTGGCGAAGGCCACTCGCTCCCGGTCTGTGCAGGGGAGGAGGTCGAGCTTCTTCTCGATGGTGCGGAGCCAATCTCCGGCCTCCATCGGGTTGGTCGTGCTCGAGAAGATGGGCGGACGCACGCGCAAGAACTCGGAGAGTTGCGGAGCGGCCGCGGGTGCTGGTGCGCGAGGGGCGGGCTCCCCGTTCTGCAGACGGTCCAACTGAGCCTGTTGGTGCTGCATTTGGGTGAGGAGGGCGGTGATCAGATGATTCTGGTTCGCCATCATTTCCGCCAAGGTGGGGTGGTTGGCGGAAGGCGACCCAGACTGACGTGGGCCTGTCGCACCCCAGTTGGGTACAACTCCCTCGGGCGCATCCCGGCTTCCTCCTGCTCCGTTGTTAGAGCCGGTGTTCTGGTGGTCGGCCATCTTCTGAATATCCAAAGTGATAAAGCAAAAGATGACGAAACAATAATACAACCAAAAATACCATATAAAATTCAAGCACATGAGTATATAGAGTGGTATAAATGTTCATTACAATCAAGCTCTTATTCTACCCACAACACACTCGTCGCGGGTAGCACCACATACAAAATAATGATTTTATATTTATTTTCGCGTCTCCTAACGCCTACTCGCCACCGGAGGCGGTCTCCGTGCTCTCGGAACCACGAGTGCGCGGCTCCAGCGGGATGGTGGGTTCGAGAAAATTCTCGACGATGGAGTCGGAGACGAGGCCGGGGCGCGGGGTAGGGGCGCTGGTGGAAGGCCTGGCGGGGGAGGGTCGTGGCGGGATCCTCTTGGGGCGAGGGAGGGGCTCACGGATAGGCTTCTTCTTCCTTGGAAGAAGAGGAACCATCTCCGCGATGTCCTTCTGCAGCTCCATGATCTTGCGCTGCAGCTCGCCGTTCTGTTGGATCAGGTTCTTCGTTTCTTCACGAAGAAACGCAACCGCCTCATGGTGCTCGTCGGCGTCGAGCACCGCCTCGGTGTGGAGATCATCCATGGCCTATAGAAGACGCGACTGCCGAGCCATGACCGGATCACGCACGGAGTGAACTCCGAGGTAGATACTACGGTGGGCTCCGGGAGTACGCTTCGGCACAAGCCGGAAGGATGAGTTCTGAAGACGATCGTCGTAGATCATCCTCAGCTCCATGAGGGCCTGAAGGGCGACTCGTTGGCATGCGACGTCGAAAGTCGGGCCTCCAAGTGCGGTGGTGTAGGGCGGCAGATGTTCTCCGGAGCCATGGACGGTGAGGGAGACGTCGCAAGGCCCGGCGAACTCGTCGGGGTAGACTCCTTGAAATTCGGGTTCGAAGAGGAACCCGAGGAAGGTGAGCATCATGCGGAGCTCCCGGACGAAGCCCTCGTAGTGACGGCAGTAACTGTGGACTTGGTAGACAGGCATCTACAAAACAGCAAGTTGAATAAAAGTGAGGAGAGGAACAAAGTTTATGAAGTAGATTTTCAAGAAATAATTTCCTATGGTTAATGGCTAGGCGGGTCTGTTTGGCTTCCTACAGTCAAGTCGGCTCTGATACCATCTTGTCACGCCCCGATTTATCAAAATCGAGACATTATTGAATTTCCATAGAAAAAACAATAATACAAGAGGTTCATCATGCGACAACGTACATACGGTGAAATCCATGGTACGCAGACCATATTTATTACAACATTGTTTTAATAAAGCAGTAGAGTAAAATAATTAGACAACGGCATGACGAACTTCTTCTTCAGGATTTTCTTCTTGACTGGGTCGCTACTCCAGACCGTCTTCAAAATAAGCATCCTCTGTGGGGTCCAACGGGTATGAGTACAAAAAGTACTCAACAAGCCACCGCAAATGCAAATAATAATGCAGGATAATAAACAAGGAAGGATAAAGGCTAACAATGCGGAATAAAGCAGTTGCGGTTATGGCATTTAGTGTAATCATATTTTAATCATGCGGAAAGTAAATATGAGCATCATCAACATCAACTAACTCGAGGAGTACGTTTTACCTCCTCGCACAACGGTCCTTACATGACAAACAACATGCACATCCATATTCAAGTAAACTAACTGGGGGATGTCACGCAACCCGCCCTTGACCGTGGGCTCGGCTTTTCGAAAAGATTTAAGACTCTGATCAGAGATGTACTACTGTACCCACAAGGCACGCACTCATCTCAACGAGATGACCCATTACACGGGAACTCGTGCCAAAACCTCAATATGAGATGTTCCAAGCGATAACCACCCGCTCTAGGTTTCGTCGGCGCGCCGGGCCGCATCCCGGCTAACGTCGCACCCCCTTTTGCGCCACATTGGTACAAGTCACCCGCAGGTGCAACTTGACCCATCTCCAAATGGTGGCCTCGGTTTGGAACAACCCATACCTTAGTTAGGACTTACCCACTAGACTTGTGGTTAGTACGTAAGTGTATTGCAACGGATCCCTCAGACCGGTCCTTATAGTGCCCCGGGTGCGACTGACCAATGCCCTAGCTTGCACCCGGAACCCACCATGCATACACTCACAACCATGACTCATCACCAACAGAATTTCCAAGGATAAGAAGTAACGGGATCATATAACAGAACCATTTCACTACGACTCATTTTTATCCTATAGCGGCCGTGCCAATACATTGGACACTAGCTAATATCATTGATCATATGGTGACAAGGAGGTTAGGCGAGATAGCATGGCTTGGGTTGCACATCAAGGTCGGGGGATCCTAAATAAATATAATGTAAGGGTTCATTTGACTAATGCATATACATAACCTATGTGTTTTAGCGATAGTCAATTCAGACATGGGTTCAATATGCTCAAAAGAATTGTTTGGTGACTTGCCTTGTTCAGCAAAGGGAGAGGGAGGGACTTCGGGGAAGTACTCCGGCTCTTCGGCGACGTCGTAGTCTTTTTAATATAAAGTAAAATAAAAAGAACACAACATCCAATCAAACAGTATAACATTACATTATAAACATGTAAGTTTAAGTTGGTTATAAATAAAATAAATTCAAAGTTTAAAGTTCTGAAATTTATTTCTCCATTAATTCAAAATGAATCTACATGAATTATTGTTTTTCATAAAAGGGTTTTTAAGTGTGTATAATACTACATTAAGTTTTCTAATCAATTTAATATAAATGATTCAGGGAAAACTCAGTGGTTTTAGTGTTTAAACAGAAGGGACAATGATATAATTTTTCTGGAATTTAAATATTTAAATTTACATTTAAATCCTAAGGGCATTTGAATACTTATTTAAATAAACATGAAAATGTCCAAGTAAACCTACTGTTTTTATTGCATAAATATGTAGAGAATAATTTTATGAATTTTCTGAAATTGGAATGGTAATTTTTAGAGTTCAAATGCATCAGATATGAATTTTACAAGTTTAAAAGTATTTCTGGAATTTATTTTCAAATTTTAAACCTCTCGGGTCCACGGTGAGCCAGGCCCACGGTGAACCCGCGCACTGTGCGCGTGCGCCGGGTCGATCTGGACCGTCGGATCCAGATCCGACGCGCGAGGGCGAGGCGGGACGCGCAAGTGGCTACGGACGGCCAGGATTAAAACGTGCGAACCGGTACCACGTGGACGCACGGGATTAAACGCGGGTTTTAAATACAGATGGACGCACGAGATTAAAACGTACCGCTTCACTCAGATCCGACGGCGCCGATTAAATCGCACGAGGGATTAAATCCGGGCCGTTAGATCTGGATCGCGCGGCGCGGATCGAATCCGACACGGCACGGGTACTCGACCCGTGCCGGTCGTCTTCTCCGACGACGGCGAGCGGGCCAACGGCCACGGCGAGCGACGGCGGTTCTAGCTAAGCCTAGAAATGGAAAGAGGACACTACGGCGGTCATGTCGGTACCTTAAGCGAGGCGAGGGGTCGACGGAGCGAGACCGGCGACGAGGGTAGACGGCGGAGCGGTTCGGGGTCCTCGTCGGCGATGGTGTTCCGGCGGTCTCCTTGACCAGCGGGGACGTGGCCGAGGTAGGGGACGTCCTTGCGGTCACGACGGTGGCGGAGGCGCGGGCCGGGGTGGACCGAGGCGACGGCGAGGGGCGGCCGGAGGCGAAGCAGGGAGAAAATGCTCAAAGGCGAAGGAGGGGCGCTCTGTTCGTTCTCGTGGCGATTGAGCGTGGGGGTCGAACGCGGTGGAGGCAGGGGGGTTAAATAGGGTCACCGGCGGGGGTCGCATGCAAGGAAACCGGCCAGAGGGCCTTTACTCGCCGGCGATGGCTCGGCCATGCACGCGTAGCGACGATCCGGGGGCGATGACGCGGTGAATTAAAGGGGGAAACGGTCGGCGCGGCGCGGGGGACCGAGTTATGGCGGCCAATTAATGGGGGACGGACCGGCGAGGCGGATCCGAGGCGGGGTCGTCGGCCGGCGGGATTTGGGGGCGGTGGCGGGAGGTTGACGACGGGTCTGACAGGCGGGGGCCACAAGCCAGCGAGCGTGAACGGGCGAGGGTGGCGTCTGACGGGTGGGGCCGGGGTGTCGGGTTCGCGCGCGAGGGGAGGGATTCGGCGCCGACAGGTGGGACCGGGTTGTCAGCCAGAGGGGAGCGCGGTAACGGCTGGGCCGGCCGGGAGAGAGAGAAGGGAGGGGGAGGAGCCCATTATTGTTCTAATGCTTTTCTGAATAAAAATAATTCCAGAAAATAGATTAAAAGATTAGGGCTACTTCCAAGACTGGTAAAAATTTATAAAAATTCTCAAATTATCTTTTGGCCTTAGGATCATATACAAAAAGTTTCACCTCCTAATTTGGTCATCTACTCTATGTTGTAGTTCAAAAGGGTATAAAAGGGATTTAAAAGTATTTTCTGAAATAATAATTCCAAGAAATTGAATTTAATAATATTTTTATTGCTTTGAAAATTTGGGGTGTTACACATGATGACATTTATGTCCATTGCCTTAGTTGCAGGCCCTCGGAGTTGGGCGTGTAGTCATCGTCGTCGCTCGAAATAGGAGCCGTGTTGTTCGCCTCAATCGGCTTAGGCTTCCAGACTTTCTTCATGACTGGCAGAGGGCGAATTTCCTCGAAGATGGTGTCTCGCTCATCCTCAGCCTTCTTCTCACACATCTCCTATGATCGCAGACATTGCAGGCACCTCTTCTGTGATTTGGACATGCCCGGAGGTGCCCAAGATGGTTATGGCTTGGTACTAGGCGCCACAAGTTTTCTCCTAGGATTTTTGGCTGAACGGGAATTGCTTGGATCAGCCTCGACCTTTTTGTGCTTGGTGAAAACACTCTTCTACATCTTGTCAGTCGGACCGGCCTCACTAGGTCGGTCGGACCAGACTATGTCGGTCGGACCGGACATGGGGGGCGGTCGGACCGCTCGGTGTCAGTTGTCTGGGACAGGCCGGTCGGACCGGCCAGAGTAGGCCAGTCAGACCGGGCACCGAAGGTGGCTTCGGCTGGCCCCAGGGACTTACCTCCATCGTGCTCCGGTGAGGGGGCCTTCGGGATTGGGACCTCCTGAGACCCTACCGTGACGGTGATAGCTTCGGAGTCTCTCTCCATTACCCCTTCACACTCGTCTTCCTTAGCTTCGTTCTGTGTGAGTCGGCTTTGAGGTACCACGGACAGTTGGTGGAAAATGTTCCCCTTCACCGCATCTATCTCCCCCTACCAATCATAGAACTCCGAAGGAACAAAGGGGCAACACCATACTACGAAGGGTACTATGGTGGTGAAGCATAGCTCAGAGCCCACGGAAACACCATCCAATGGTATGGCAGAGGCATTGGAGCCTCTAGTGGCTTCGTCCATTGTGGTTCGAACCCTTCGCTTGGAAAGAGGTTTGGCCATGTCGAAGGGATGTCGGGCCATATCAGCGAAGGGTCCCACCAGGCTAGAGGCTTCAGCCATTGCGAAGGTGAGTTCGGTCGATGCGAATGTCTCGGCCTCCTTGGATGGTTTGACCATCTTGGCACCTTCGGTCGAGTGCTTGTTTTCTCGGCCCTCTTCTAGTGTTTATTCAGCAGCATCTAGTATGTTACCTTCATCTTCTTGTGGGCAACAGCTGAAGATGACGCGTCGATGTTCTTTTTCCACACTCCCACTTCAGGATTCTTCAGTACAAATGTGCAGGTGCAGGGCTCTCAAATAATGACCTCTTTACCTTTAGATGACTCGGCCTGCTCCGGCCGAATCAACACATTCTTCTCGTCGAGGTCGATGGTGTTCACCGGAAAGGGGTCTTTATCCAGCTTCATCTTCGTATGAGAATCTATTTTCAATCGTCCTTCTTCTATGGTCGATTGAACCTACCGATAGAAAAGATTGAAATTGTTAGTATAATGAGAATGTGAATCATGCCACTTATAGTAGGGGCGTTTCTTTAGTTCATCGGTGGTCGGGATGACCTGGCCCTTGGGCAACCTAAGAAGCTGGCTCTTTAAGAGGAAACCAAATATTTTGTCACATTTAGTCACATCAAAAGAGTATTTAACCTCGTTGGGCCAACTCTTAGTGGGAGACGGCTGTAGCTTGGAGCAAGTGATAGGTTTGGTCTTAGTGTTCCAGGCCTATTCGGCCACATACATATGGGCCGAATCATCCTCTTCCTCTGACTCTACCTCGTCGGAGTGCTCCATGATGTGAACTTTGGCTTTAGGTTTGTTAAACATTTTAACGAATTTTTTATCCTTGGCTCGCGCTTCTTGGACCAAAACCTGCTATAGGACTTGGCTGACCTCTAAAGAGTTTTGGTTGTCTAGCCTCTCTTTAATTTCATAATGTAATCCGTTAAAAGCTAGATCCACCTAATCTCTTTCTAAAATATTGAGACTAAAACATCGGTTTTTGGTGTCCCTAAAGCGCTTGACGTACTCGGAGACACTCTCACTAGATTTCTATTTGACCGACATCAAGTGTGAAAGCCTAAGTTCTGTCTTGCCCATATAAAAATAGTCATGGAATTTCTGTTCTAATTGGGCCCATGTTTGGCGGAGTTCAGCGACAGCGCCGAAAACCAAGTGAAAGCGGTGTCGGATAGCGAAAGATAAAACAATCTAAGTTTTAACGCGTCCGACCCACTAGCTTTCTCCATACTATAATAAGAATTGGCTAACATGCTCTAGTGTGGTATTATTACCCTCTCCATCGAACTTGGTGAATTCAGGGACTCTATAGCCATGAGGGTAGGGTATGGTATCAAAGTGATCGGAATACGGCTTTTGGTAAACCATAGCCCGATCTTGAGGCGCGAAGCTAGTACACTCTCTAAACAGCGCGCAGATCTGTTCCTCGATGTCATCCTGGCCTCCTGCATGCGAGCGTCTCTCATGCGAGGGCACGACACGCGGCGGTATGTCAGCGTGTCGGCCGCGGGGCTCCTCCTCTCATGCTGGCTCGGGGTATATGGAGTTATTGGGCCTATGCGGGTGTGTAGGAGCGTGCGGCACAGGCAGCGCGGGAAATGCTGGAGACCGAATCACCAAGTGTAACAATAGGAAAACAGACAGAACGAAGGGTAGCAATCTGTTACGTAGATTAACGGATGATTCACAGGCAAACCAACAAGGCGATAGCAATCTATTACGTAGATTAACCGATGATTCACAAGCGAATCAACAAGGACTTACCACGGTTTCGTCGTGATGCACGGAGAGTTTACGACGCAAACTCACAAAAATGGACTGTAGAGCTACTCCTAGGGCAATAAAATAGATTGAAAGTAATGTGATTAAAATCTAGGGTTTTGAGTTGATCTGTGGAGATTAATTTGAATCGGCCTCACCCTTATAATTAGAGGAGCTAGTTGTAACGCCCTGATTTTCATCACGCGTTAAAAATAAAATAAAGTAATTAATAAATGAATTTCAAAATATATATATATTAAATGTAAATAATAAATAAGAGAGCTAAAATATGGACCTAAAATTTTCATTTAAAAATAAATCATAACTGGAGTATTTTCCCAAAATTTTACTTGCTCTAAGTTCCGTCCCAAAGATTTTCTGGAATTTTTGGCGCAAAGGTATTAAATAAGATATGATCAAAAACATTTCATCGCAAAGATCCAACACTAATTAATAAAATATATTTCAACAGGATGGTTGTGTGAATAAAATATATGATAAATCATTTCAACTAAAACTAATATAAAACCAATAAAATTCGGCTAGAGAAATTTCTAGTAAATTTCTACCACCTAAAATCAATTGAGGTTTTATTAAGGATTTTACAACTAGAATAGTAACCCATAATACTTCACCGAATAACTTTAAATCGAAAGAAAATTAAATTCCTATTTCTTTTACCGTTGAGTTTGAAAACTCCATCCTCGGTCATATCTCCTTTTCCGTCAAAAATCTGGAGAAATCTGGAGAAAATTAAAAATACATTTTTCATTCGAATAGTTTAAACTATGTGGAAAAATACCTTTTAAAATTTTTATTATATTTTGAAATACCAAAATGAATTTAAATCCTTGATTTTGCATTCAAGTTCACAATATTTAATTTCGACGTGAATACAAATATTCTCGATCACCGATTATTCTTTAAAATATCAATGAGCGATTTATTTGAAATCCAAAATTTTTAAATTTATTTTAGATTTCAAATTTTCCAAAAACTTTTCACTTTTTACTATGAATCCTAACTTTAATTTTCAGAAATAAATAAATTGGAGAAGATAAGAATATTTAATGCAGAAATAATGAACAATTAAAAATCTCAAGAAATAATTGAAATTTCGGTTTGTAAAATTTATGATAAAATATATATGTCAAGAATATTCTCTAGGATTTTATTTGAATTTTTAGGAGATTTTAATTACAAATATTATTTCAGCGTGTTGACACGAAAACATGCCCCCACACTTGGGTCAGTTCGACGATCCAAAACTGTGCGGATACTTAGGGACAAGCCTAAGCATAACACAGCACCGACGTCGCGTTCTGACTACCCTTAGCCGTGGTAATGGGGGTGGAGTCGCTAGGCAATCAGATCACACAAAATAATCTAATTAGTCGAAAGAAATATATTAAACAGAATAAATCAGCAAACCGGTCGGAGCTTGTCTGCTTCGAAGTGTAGTGCGAAGGGGGTCGCCAAAGTATACCTTCGGTGTCTCATGCGAAGTGTCCCGCCGAATGGTACCTTCGGCGCTCGGACTGATCTGGCCAAAGATGAACTCCGAACGGATCTGGACGCAACAATCACCTCCAAACAGTGGGGTTCGGCGTGAAGTCTCTGATACAGTAGGACATAGAGTAAAGACTCGAGCGCAACGCACGAGCGTGACTTCGCCCAGAGGGGAGTACGAGCGTGGCGAAGCCTATCGTGATGAAGTGTGCTGGCAAAGCGTGCGGTCGAAGCAGTAGTTTCGCCGAAGGGTGTTCCGGCAACCTCCAAAACCGATCTCACAGCCCCGGACGCTTCCGACGGAGTAGCTCCGAATGTGGAAACCCGCAACAGAGAAGATATGAAGTACTAATTTGGCATCAGGACCGAATTCTGCTATGTGTTGCACTAGTGGCAAAGATAGCAATCTGTTACGCAGATTAGCGGATACTTCACAGGCGAAGTAACAACGCAATAGCAATCTATTACGTAGATTAATAGATACTTCACAAGCGAAGTAACAAGGATTACCACTGTTTCGAAGTGGTCATCGGAGGGCTTCCAGGCAAACCCACGAAGAGGTACAGAAAGTAAAGATAAAGTAAATGCGATCAAAGCTATGACTTTGTGTTTGGGTTGTGTTGGGGAGCCTCTGAACTGGCTTCGCCTCTCTATTTATAGGGGCTAAACCTCTGATTTAATCTGCTATAATTCGGCTAGATAGAGATAAAGACTTAGCTGAAATCGTACCCAACTCTACCTCTGCCGAAGTGAGCTTCAACCAGGCCCATCGAAGCCTGCTCCTCGGGCCAAAGCTTCGGCAGCGTGGCCCTCCGAAGGCTTCCTAGCCGAAGGCCGTGGGTTGGCTGGAAGCTTTCGGAGCTCATAGCCCAATGGACCTTCAGCCCTATAGGGCTTCGGCCTGACCCGGGACATGTGTATTTATGGCCTAAATTACCAAAATTGATATTTTGACAATCTTAACTATTGATGCCATTTTTTGCTATTAATACAGTGATTAGTATGGGAGATCAGAAATAAATCAAACTCCATCTCTTCGGTGTTCTCTCTCCACCTTTTTACTTCCTGCCGCATGTCCCGTCTGGGCCCCGCATGCATGAGGTGCATGCCTCGGCGCCAGCCACCTACAATTGTGCGCGTGGACGCCGTCGTTTGCCTACTCTCCAAATTTATTTGAAAATTCCTGAAAATTAATAAAAATATAGCGATACATAATTCAAATTTGAGTTGTAAAATTTATTCTAATTTCTTCAGGACAAACTAAAATTTTAAGAATTTTTCTGAATTTTTAGAACCTTTGCATCTAGCGCCGAAAATTGGAATGATTTTCAGCAATTATCTTAAATTGGAGAATTAAAAATCTCACAAAAAATTCAAATTTTAGTTTGGAAAATTTTAAACCAAGTCAAGAATATGCCATAAATTTTATTTAAATTTTAGAATTTTTATAACTAGACTAACAATTAAAATACCATGTCAGAAATGAATAGAATTCCCTAATTAATCCCTAATTAATACATTAATTATTCCTTTACTTTATTCCATCCGGCATTCCCTTTCTCTCTCCATGCGTTGCAGCGTCTAGGCCCAGCCGCATGCATGCCGCGCATGCGCGTGGACCCCACCAGCTGTGCATGTCTCCTTAAATTTGGATTCATGCTATTACAATTTTGCAACTTTAGATAAATGTCATTACAATTCACGTATTTAGATTTATGTCATTACAAATTCAGAGAACTCCGAACTATATCATTACAAATTTAGAAAATTCTGAAATATGCCATTACAATTTTAAAGAAATCTGAAATGTGACATTAGATTTTGTGAGAGCTGCAATTCTAGAATGACATATATCAAAATAGAAGAATTGTAGTGGAAAAGTTCCAAAGCACGATAATTATAATGGCATATATCTAAAAAAAACCCTTCTATAAAAGGTTGTGCCCCTATTGTTTTGCCCTGAAGCGCCTCGCCCCTCCTGCTGTGAGCAGCCGCCCCCTCCCCAGACCGCGCGCCGTGCCAAGCTGAGCACCCGCGCCATGTCTCCTCTTCTCTGTTCGGTTGGGTGAGGATCCCTATCCTTTCCCTACATTTTTTTTGAAATTATATTATATCTATTTATTCCGATTTCAATATTTTATCATATTAAGAGGTTATTTAATATTATTTCGTTTAGTGATAACCATTAAGTCGTGCTTTGATTTCCATATAATAATAGGTTATTTTCGAATCATCCCTTAAATCATTAATAATCTATTTAATCCAATTTAGTCATTATTTTCACTAGATCATTTATCATCGAATTAATAATGTCTATCCCGATTTGTTAGGTAAAAATCTCATTTCAACTACGTGTTTAAATTCCAATAAAAATCTCTTTAAAATTATTTTTATATTTTCTCAAAAATAAATTAAATAAGTAGATAGATACCGTGATAAATAATTCAAGATTTAATTTGAGGGGTTTATGTTAAGGCAAAATAAACTCTCGGGAATTTTTATAAACCAGCATATTAAATGCAAATGGAATTAAAAAAACTAAATTAAAATCCCTTAATTAAATCCTCCATTAAGTCCTTAATCAATTCTTTAATTAATTCCTTAATTCATTTCGGCCACACGCGTGGAGCCCGCGCCGTGGGACCCGCACTCCCGCCTGGCGCCCGTTCTGTCCTTGCGTGCTGAATCGACTGTCGTCCGATCTAACATTTTCTAGTTCAGAGAAAATTCTAGAATTCATTTTAAACTTCAAAAATTCATATCTCCTTCATTTTAACTCTAAATTTCACCCTTCGAACTCCAGAAAATTCCTATTTTTATTATCTACAACTTTAACCAACTTAATTGAAATGTTTGTACTGTTTATTTTATTGTTTTTAATTATTTATTATCCTCCTTTTGCGCACTTAGAATATTTCTACGCCGTCGAAGAGTCGAAATATTTCCCCGAGGTTTCCCCTACACCATTTGTTGATCAAGGCAAGTCATCAACCCTCTCTTTTGAGCATATTGAACCCAATTTTTAATTAAATATAACTAAAACACATAGGGTATAATTGCATTAGTCAAAGAGAACCCTACATTATATTTATCAGATCCCCGATCGTGTTTTGCAAACCCAAGCCATACTATTGAGCCTGAATTCCTTGTCAGAAGAATACTTATTATTATTAGATTATTCAATGTATCGACACAAATGTTATAGGGATAAGAACGAGTCGTAAGGTACTTGAGAATTTTGATATATGATCCCCTTACTTCTCTCCCCCTGGAATTTTGTTGATGTTTGAATTGGTTAATTGAGTTAGCATGGTGGGTTCCAGGTGCAAGCGAGGACATTGGTTAGTCGCACCCGGGGCACTATAAGGACCGATCTGAGGGATCCATCGCAAAACACTTTCATGCCAACCACAAGTCTAATGGGTAAGTATTGACTAGAGGTATGGGTCGCTCCTTCCCAACGTACCGGGTGGACTTCGGGGCAAGAAGCTCCTGCGGGAGGCTTGGGCCCATGGCGCAAAAGGGGGCACGACATTAGCCCGGAGTGCTGGGTGCGCCGGCGAAACCTAGAGTGGGTACTATTAAGTTGGTGCGATTCATGCTAACGGTCTCAGCATGAGTTCTCGTGACATGAGTCATTTTACACACTACGATGTGCGGGAATAAGTGCCTTGTGGGTACAGTGGTACACCTCGGATCAGAGTTAAAACTTTTCGAAAAGTCGAGCCCACTGTCAAGGGTAGGTGGAGTGACATCCCACAGTTAGTTTACATTCAAAGTGTGCATGATCGAATGAGCATGAAAGGACTGATGAGCGAGGAGGGAAAACGTACTCCTCGAGTTAGAAGATGTTGCATCATACTTGATTTACTTTAGAACGAATAAACACGTCTCACATTAAAGGCAGGCTAAAAATGTACATTTCTGTAAATAAAGCCAATATCTCTCATTGTTATAACCTTGCATTATATTTGCATTTCGTGGTGATTTGTTGAGTGTGTTTCGTACTAACCTGTGTATGGGGAAAAATACTTCAGAGGTCTATTACGACGAGGATGGTCTGGAGTAGCGACCTGGTCAAGGAAGTGACCCTGGAGGAGATGTTCATCTGGATAGTCATTTTCATAGTTTCTTTTATATTTCCACTTGTGTAATAATGTGGCCCGCAGGCCATAATGTTTGACATAAGTACGTTGTCGTGTGATGAGCATCTTGTATTTATTGTTTTTCTCTGGAAATTCAATAAATTCCTGGTTTTGTAAAATCGGGGCGTGACACTAGTTTTGACGCACCTGGCTACATCTCTAGCTCTAACCTGATTAGGATTTGGCTAAAACAGATAAGATTTGATTAAGGATCATAACAACCCAAAAACTTAACAGATTCACTCTCAGGCCTACCCAAAGTGGGCCTTCGCTAGGCCCATCGAAGTAGGCCTGTCACGCTAAAGCTTGCCGACGAAGTAGGCCACCGAAGGGGTAGCCGAAGCCTTAATTTAGACAGGCCTTTGTAACTTCGGGGCTTTGGCCTGTGCCATGAATTGCATATTTGCGGTCCAAATTACCAATTTTTACTTTTGGAAAATCTTGACCTTTAATGCCATTTTTTGCTATCAACAGAAACCCTTCAAGTGGACACCACCACGGTAACCGAGGCTTCCCTAGCCTAGGATCCAGGTGTGACACCAAGGGCCAGGGACCTCTCCAACTCCGCAAATCCATCCGCAGGCATTCAGGCCCCTGCTCGGGAGGGGCTCGTGGGCCTCCGTCCATCCGGTGACCTCCCCACTACGGTCCTATGGACAGACTTCGCCTGCTCACGAGACCCAGAGACCTCCTCTAGAGGAAGCGGAAGACAAGTCGATGCATTGGCCTCCGTGAACGCCAGGCTAAGCACTGAGCTCATGCGATGGCGGCAATTGGCCGCAGTCCAACTCCTAGGACCCGCAAGGGTGCCCGAGGCCAAAGCTGTCGCATTTAGTGACGATGAAGACCAAGGAACCAAGAGGGAGGAGCAGAATGTCTCCTTCGACAAAGAGTCCCCACTGCACCTAGACCTGTAGAGGGTCTAATTCGATTCAAAGTTCCGCGCGATGAATCTCCTGAAATACTCCGGAGAGTCTGACCCCGGGGAATTTTCTCGATCCTACGCCCTGGTGATAGAAGCCTATAGATGAGGATGAGACACGATGGCGTAGTGTTTCCCCCTCGCCCTCGAAGGAATCGCCCTCTGGTGGTTCTGGTCGCTGAGGCCGGGATCCATCAGATCTTGGGACCAGTTGAAAAAAAATCGTCAACAACTTCTATGGGACATTCTTGGCCCCCATATCCACTAGAAGCCTTTTCTAGGTGAAACAACAACCCGGCAAGATGCTGTGCTAGTATTCGTAGTGCTTCGCCCACACCAAGGCCTCTTCGGTCATCAACACAGCTCGGAAAGGCATCATGAATCCTGGCCTCCTCGACAAGCTTCATTGGAAGCCAATTTCTTTGGTGGCCTAGTTGATGATGTACTTCGAGGAGTACACCAGGTTTGAAGAGGGGCAGCTTCACAGACAAGCAATGATCGCACCTATTCGAGCTTCAGAGGCCATGGTCTAGGAAGTGAGAAGCCACAACACCTCGCGTGCCACGCCGGCGGAACCCCGGCACCGTGACTCTCGGAGGGGGCAGAAGCATTACAGGGGAAGTGCTCAGCATCACCTCCCCTACCTCAAAGCTCCCAAAGTTCCAACACACCCAAGGTGGCGTCGAGGTCCATCGAGTGCTTAACGACATAGGGAGTTCCGTTGACATCATCTTTGTGCAGGCCTTCGACCAGCTCTGCATCTCAAGAAGGCACCTGCTCCCGGCCACCAGGCCACTCCAGGGTTTTGCAGGCCCATCACTTGACACCCTCAGCCAAATAGGCCTCTAAGTGACCTTTGGAGAATGCCCTATTAGCTAACCAATGAAGTCATCTTCGACATCGTCGACGCCCCCTACGCCTACAATGCCATCTTTAGAAGGGGCTTGTTGAACTGGTTCGGAGTCGTCGCGCACCACAACTACCTATGCATGAAGATGCCAACTCCAGGCGTAGTCTTCTCCGTCTTCGGCGATCATGCTATGGCCCAAAGAGTAGAGTACAGCCACTCCTCCCCACTAGAGCCTCGACAAGTCAACAACATCCGAGAGAACCCGGGAGACCAAGACCCCTAGCCTCCTCCCGAGCTCATGAGGGGACCGGCCGCTAAACTTCACCCCGAAGGATAAGTGGTCACCAAGGTCATCATCAAAGAGGGGCAAGAGTACCCCATTTAGTTCAGAGGAGGACTTGACCCCGAAGTCATGGCCATGCTAGAAGACGTGGTCTAGGACAACTTGGATGTCTTCGCTTGGTCCGACGAAGACATCTTGGGAGTGGACCAGAGCATCATTGAGCACTCCTTATCGATGAACCTGAAGGCGCGCCCCGTGCATCAGGGGCTCCATAAGCTATCCGCAGAGAGAGTTGAGCTTGCCAAGGTAGAGGCGGAGAAGCTACTCTGAGCTAGAGTCATTAGGGAAATCAGCCATACGGAGTGACTGTCAAACCCCGTCTTCTTAAAAAATAAAAATTTAAGCAAATGGCACATGTGTATTGATTTCACCTATTTAAATAAAGCATGTCCACATGACCCGTACCCCATGCCTCATATCGACAAACTAGTCAACTCCATAGTCGGCTCTGATCTCCTCAGTTTTCTCGATGCATACTTCGATTACCATCAGCTATGGTTGAAGCACGAAGACCAAGCCAAGACTAGCTTTATCAATTCCTCCTCAGTCTTATGCTATGTAAGGATGCCCTTCGGCCTAAGAAATGTCGGGGCCACATTTTCTAGGTTAATTGCTAGGGTCTTAGGCCACCAGATAGGTTGTAACATCAAATCATACGTGGAAGACATTGTAATTAAGAGTGTACACAAGCACCAACATAGCCTAGACATAGCAGAGACGTTTAATAGCCTCTGAGCCTACGGGATCCGCCTGAACCCTGACAAATGCGTCTTCGGAGCCTAGGCCGGCAAGCTATTAGGATACCTAGTCTCAAGTAGGGTCATCGAAGCCAGCCCAACCTAGATCAGCACACTACAACAAATGACCCCTCCGGAGAATTTAAAACAAGTCCAAATGCTAGTCGGACGTCTTGCCGCCCTCAGTCGCTTCCTTGCTAGGTCCCCCGAGCCGAAGCCTAATGATCTTCAAGGCACTAAAAGGGTCATCAAACTTCGCTTGGACCCCCGAGTGCCAAAATTGCTTCGATGAAATCAAGAAGTACCTCGCTAACCTGGCTACTCTCACTACTCCTCACAGCGGAGAGACCCTTTTCGTCTACCTCGCTGCAATGGGCTTTGCAACAAGTGTGGTGTTAATTCAAGAAGAGGAGCTCCAAGGGAAGCTAATCCAGAGGCTGGTATACTTCGTGTCCGAAGCCCTTTCGGGAGACAAAACAAGGTACACCGAGCTCGAGAAGATAACTTACGCCCTCGTAATGGCTTTGCGGAAGCTGCGCCACTACTTCTTGGCCCATGGTATTGTCATCCCTACTTCGTACCCTCTCGGAGATATGTTCAGGAATAGGGATGCCACCGGAAGGATAGGAAAATGGGCAGTGGAGATCGCCCCCTTCGACATCGCGTTCATCGCCAGGACCGCCATCAAATCATAGATCCTTGCTGACTTCGTCGCGGAATGGACTCCACCGACAAGCTAGACTCTGGAAGAAGCCAACGAAGGAGTATGGATGGTCTTCTCCGACAGACCGTACCAGGCCTCTCGAGCGGGCGTCGGAGCAGTCATTATCTCACCATCAGGGCAAAAAGCATTGTATTCTGTAAGGTTAAATTTTAAAGCCACAAATAATATAGAAGAATACGAAGGCGTGTTGTTAGGCCTTCGAAAAGCACGCGCACTAGGTGCTACTCGGGTCATTGTAAAAACAAATTCCCAGATTGTAGCGGGGCACGTAGATAAGATCTTCCAGGTACAGCACCCGGATATCACCGCTTATCTAGAAGCAATCCACTAGACCAAAGCAGCGTTCAAGGGAATCACCGTCTGAAGCATCCCGTGGGCCGATAACCAGCAAGCTGATGCCCTCGCCAAAGCAGCAGTCAGGGGCCAAGAGGTAGCCCTAGGGGCTTTTTTCGAAGAGATGTCCATGAAGGAGATGCCCAAGAAAATTCTGTCTATCGGAAGTTCCGATAGGAAGTATCGGAAGATCTGATTACTTTTTGGTCTCGTGTCAAAGAGCAAATGTTGATTCTGAATTTCCAATATGGTATCAGAAGTTCCAACAAGCTAGAAGTTCCGATTTGGAATCGGAGAGAATTGTACTGATCGAAAATTCCGATATGGTATTGGAAGTTCTAAGATGGGCGAAAACAGATTGGATCTGTTGCATGTCATGCTGAATTGGGAAACCAAAAATACCTTGTCAGAAGTTCCGATGTGGGGTATTAGATTGGATCTGTTATGAATACAAATTAGTTGTAACTAATTTGAGGGTTCCAAGATGTGCATGACCTAGGGGGCTTTCTGCCCTATATAAAGAGAGGAGGAGGAGGTCTTGGTATAAGGGATAAGCCTAGATTAGATATAGACACCATAGACTCCTCTCCTCCCTTTCTTGATCTCAATTGTTGAGATCAAGGATCCTCATGTCTCACGTGCGGTGCTAGCACGCTGCCATGGGAGGAACTCTCCATCCCTATATGTGTGGACTCCGTGGAGGCGTTGCTCCATAAGCGACGCTCGTGGCCATCACCATGAGGAAGGCGACTTATTCATCGATTGGATCGGTGAGGAACGGTCGGGACAAAGCGAGGATAGGCTTGACTCACTTCATCAACCTCTTCTTCTGCACCTAGCGCATCAAGTGCTAGAAGGTACCGATCAATGATCTCGCACGAGCATGAGTCTTGGGCTTAGGGCGTAAATTTTGAATTTGCCGACTAGCGTAGCTCCCCTATTATCCAATAGTGGTATTATAGCCTACGTGCATAGTGTTTGATCTAGATCCCTAATGTATGGAGATACATGGTGGAAAACATATTAGATCTGTTTCTGTCCGTGGTAGATTGGAAGTTCCGATAATGATCGGATGTTCCAATGGTGGATCAAAAATTCCGATGGTGATCAGATGTTATGATATCGAATAATGATCCGATACAGAAAGCAATTGTTGCGATGTGGGATTTCGATATTGATCAGAAGTTCTGAGGATCAGAAGTTCCGATGCCAGATCGGAAGTTCCGACCCAACCGAATTTTAAATTCCGAGCCTGTTGAGCCGGGTTTTTCAAATCCAGCATCCAGACACTTGTAGATTACTCGCCTAACTTTGTTTTGTAGGGAATGATGTGACTAGCATGGCCTTGGATAAATGTGATGTATGAGATGCATGCAATAAATGTAAATTAAATATGGCTAGCGTGTCATGGTTATTTACAGCCCAAGGCTGATGTAAAATTTATTATGGCTTGCATGTCGTTTCTACGGTGCTTTGGCCCATGTAATTAGTATTCTATGTGAGATGGTCTAGTACTTATCATGGAGGCTTGGAGCTCGCACTCATAGATCGGAGCCATGGATATGGAGATCGCCATGTGAAGAAGGCCATGCTATGTCACAGTTAATATGATTGCTTGTGATGCTTTCTTATGTTCCTGTTATTCTATTCTTGCATGTTTCGTGTGC